>VVHJ01029402.1:9068-36687 GCA_015107715.1 Tylochromis polylepis
GAGTGGAAAAAAGTTGGCGTTCATCCTCCAGCTTCACTCTGTTTATATTATGCTAACATAGCTATGTCACTAGCCACCACGTAGCACATCATTATATACCAGCTAGCCTAACTTCACTAACCCTACAAACGTCGCTGTTGTTTAGTTTCCTGTCTTCATTTATGTCGGAAGTGATAACAGAGCTGTACGTTTTAATTTTTCAGAAATCCCTCAGTGAGAACATGGTATGTCATTTTTAGATGGAAACTAGCAAGCTAACGCTCTGCTAACTTCTAACTCTGTTAAATTTCATAAAGTCTGTTTTCATCGATGCCTGGATTTTAAACTTAATTTATTAAAGATGAAAGAATTTAGACAGTTTTTAACTCTCAGTGATGCCACAGTCTTCGTTTGACTTTGGGACTTAAAGCGGAGTTTGGACCCAGAAACGGCTAATGACGTCAGACTTAAAGACCGGATAGTACTGGGTTGTAAACGGATGGCCAACTGATGATTATCCTGATGACTCACACCATCTACAAATTTCCCTATGCCACTAAAATATCTGATGAACATGAAAACTGAGGTTTTCCAAAACTTTTATATTATGTTTACTGCCTTTAATTAATATATTTTTTGAAAAGAAGCCCCGAATGAATATACTCACAGGAGAAACTTAAGTATTAGGTACATGAATTCAGTAATCCATTTTTTAAACTTTTTTTTAAAGTCTTTGGAAACTATGAGCTAAGAGCAATGCAAAAGTCTCTCCTGTTTGAATAAAGAGAATCTAAACGCCTAACAAAAAATGTGTCTGCTTTATTTCAAAACATGCCCTTAAGCTTTGTACCTCCTTTTTAAAGTGAATCAAGCTAAAAAATAAGGCAATGAATTTTGATAAGGAACCTTGCGTCAGCAGAGATAACCCAGGGAAAACTCATTTTGCTATCAGGAGGACAATTTGAAAATTCATTCTCTGCTGTTGTCATATCCTTTTGTCCATGTCATTATGAAGTGATCTGGGGAGCATCAGCTTTGACAATAAGGAAGCATGCCTTAACAGAACAAGGTCACTCACAAAACCCTGCACTCTCTGACACAAATGTCTGATGTCTTGTATGTCTTTCAAAACCACACTAGTCTTTCCATAACTTCCTTATTGGGTGTGAAAGTAGGATCCTAAACTTTCTGGGACCATGTGATGTGTTTGAAGTGAAATAATCCCTTTGGCAGAGTCAAATAGAAGCCAATGTCTCTCTTTTGGAGAATGTAAAGAGGGGAAGCTTAAAAATGAACTTTCAAAGAAGACGACCACAACCACAGGACGCATGCCTATCTACCTAGTGCCATATGCTGCAGAAAGAAAAGGCAATGCAAAGGCATACAAATCAAGGGGGAAAAAGGCAAGCAGACCTGTTGACAAGCAGTGTCTAGAAGTTTAATCCTACGGCTCTGTATCTACCAAACCCTCCCATAAACAGACCCAAAGTGGTCCTGCCACAAGAAAGTGCCACCAACCAGCTGTCTGCAGTGCATGCTCATGGACACGCTACGCCAGCAGTGATTAGCCCATGTTCATCCGATGTGCTCACCAGAGACCTGTCTATGCCCTTGTTCCACTGTCACTGCTGAAGGACATCACAACTTAGACATGACAGTGGTGAGATGCAAGAACTGCAGAGAAAGGAAGGATGAGACAGAACCAGAACAGACAGTGGAGCTGGAGGATCCCTAAACACCTCTGCAAACCTGAGAAGACAGGGGGATGTACAGGTGAAGTTCAATGTGTTGATCAACACAGAAATTGCAGCGACATGCCTTCTAAAGCAGGACATTGTCAGCAGCTGATGGAGGAGCAAGCGTAGTTAAGAAATCTATTATCCAGACTGGCACTGATGTTATAAACAACAACCAGCAGCTGACGTTCTAGAACTACTACTTCTCAGAAATACACCTTTCCTTTGTGTAGTTTTTGTTGGGAGTCCTGGCTTTTCTTTCTTAACATTTTCATATTGTTAGTCTGCCATTTTTACTTACTTGCCTGAGCTGCTGCTAACTCTAAAATATCTCAGCCATGAGCACAGCACATCAAATGTTCTTCAAGCTCACTAAAGCCTGCAGCTCTGCTCCAGCAAGAAAGGACACAGCACTGGTCCAACAGCGAGGTGGATGTTAATTTAATGTTCAGATTTTATGTTTGACAATAGTAAAAAAAAATTCACTGACTTGAGGAAAGGACATGCAAAGAGTTGCTCTTTTCAGAACCACTGAACTTCATTCACCTCACAGAAAATGAGAGACGCTGGTCAGTTTGTGTGGCTTTTAGTTTGGATCTGAACTAACCTATACAACGACATAGCTACATAAACAATCAAGTTAGCACTGGAACAACAACTTCTATGATAAGTAAAATGGCTTATATACCGGTCAAAATGAAAACACAAGCGATGTATCTAGGAAGAAGTCCTTAAAGAGAGGCCTTGAACAAGGAGTTCCGAACCAATGAAGAAATGCTTCAATAATGTAAGCTTAATAAAATACAGTACATACAGCAGGGACAGAAATGTAGGACTGGTAAATAAGCATTAGTGAAACAGAGTCCTTAATGGTGTGGTGAGAATTTTAACAGCCTATTTAACTTTTACTTCTCCCATGACAAATTGCATAACATCACTAATTTGAACAGGTGAGCATTGTCTGAAAAAGTAAAGTAACGATGGCTCTTTGGGGAGTCTATATAACACATGGCCTATTCTTCTTCTTCTGTTCATCCTCTTTCCTGATTATGGAGAGTAACTGCTCTACACTGTGCTTTCCCGGGACAAGTGAGGCTTACAAATCACCCCTGCAGCAGTTGGAGGAGTTGAAGGCGCTCAGTGCAAGGTTTTACTGCCTGTCTTCTATGAATGGCTCCCTTAAGGCTCCTATGATAATAGCTCACAGCCGTGCCCTTCACGGAACCTGACATCAAGTACACCCCTGCAGCTGAATGGAAAAGCATATCAACTTAGTCAATGGAGTTTCATATCAACTCACCCACTGGTTTCTGATGGTAACATAGGCAGAAACTGGAATGAAATCATGGTAGCTAGAAGTTACATATCAGGTAGAAATTCACTCAGTATGAAACTTTTTTCAAAGGTCCCATCTGGCTGGCTTCTTGCAATTTTTACTTTAAGAAGACATAGAATATAAGACTCCATACATCAGACAACTTTGATTTGCAGCTCAGTTTACTTAATTTCATATGTATAGTATAATTTCTTTTCTCTTTTTTCCCCTACTTGCTTATTACTAGTGAAAACAAAGACAGCAGTTACCAGTCTCTGATCTTGTATGTTGTATTTTGTTGTTATGTAGTCTGCCACAAGACCTGCAGTCATTCCAAATATTTGTGTCAAATTTGCTCTAATTCCACCCGCTCTGCAGACAACTGGGAAACATTTTACAGAAATTATGAAACACACCAAAAAGAAAACTTGCTTAAATCACATCCTGAATAATAAACTATTCTATGACCATTTCAATCACTTATCAAGCCATATGTTGGTCACATAACTAAGAATATGCATCCATGTATATTTTTCATGCTTTTGCTCATGCTGGTGTTTATTAGGCGTAACGCATACTATGTTCATCATCTCTGCTTAGCATGATAGCAGATGAGATTTGTAAAAGACGGATGAGACTGATGGGGATGTCATAAGTTCTGCAGATACCTGCCTGCTGAGAGGAATATGAACCTAAATAATTTCACAGCAATCCATCAAATAGGTGTGACTTCAAATGCATCTAAATTTCATACACCAGCATGTGGTTTCTGTCTAATATCTGGGTTTTTCCGGCTGCAAAATGAGTCTTTGTTACCGTATTTATCAGAAATCAATATAAATGTATTTTATGTTCAAGTAAATTAAACTTTGTTTTAGAATAACTATTTCAAAATATTTTTTTTTAGTTTAAGGGTAAGGTCAAAGCCTCTTTGGTGGGTGCTAATTTTTATATACGTAGGAAATGAAAACATGAACAGGAATTTAAATCACGTGAAACTTTTATACAGGTCATAATAAGTAAGGGCTCATGTTGTTTCATATGTTTCAGTAACACATAAACTTTGTACTTTTTGCTTTGAGAATAAAACAAGTTTTGTGCACCTCTGCTGCACACCCCGAAAAATTAACACCATTTCAAATGGTCACATGGCCCACTCATTGCCACCAACATAACCCGAATTGGTCTTAACTTTCTGAGGTAAGTGAGTGGTTCGATAACCACACAAAAAGGAAGGACATACAAAAAAAGAGACATTCATCCATCCAGCCATCCATCATAACCGGTGCTACGGTGAAGCCAATTTCCACAAAGCTGCTAAGCTGATTGAGGCAGACCAAATCTGTTTCACCAGCTTACATTCCTTCAAAATGGCCATCTCACTTCCAATATCACGGGCTTTTACTGTTCCCCATTCCCTTGGCTCAGGCTGAGAGTTAGCAAGGCTTAGCTGGATGAAACACTCCAACAGCCCAGTTCTTCCCTGGAACCCACTGATATCTCTATAGCACAGCCTCTCCCCCATACTATAGCTGCACTTAGCTGGTTTATTTACTCACGCTATTATTCTTTCTCTATTAAATTTCTCAGCTTTATTTTTTTGCTTCATGTCACAACAATATTACAATCATTAGTATATAAAGTAAAGATTTATGTGAATTCTGATTATTCTAGGCACACAGACACAATCTAATCACACTGCCTGTGTATAAATACGCACACTCTGACAAAATGCACAGCCAGCACTTAACCACAACACCTTCCACTGGAGTAGATTAAATTCACACAAGACCTTTTTTGAAGAAGGAAATTGGACAGATAAGAAACAGTTTTTAAATGAAAAAAAGCTTTTAAGGGGGTCTATAAAGAAAGATCCAGCAGGGAAGTGCAATAGGAATGGTTGTTCACCTGTTTTTGTCACCTGTGTGCCTGCTGCATGCATGTACCACAATATACAGTACATTATTATCTATGATATTTATAAATCTTTAGTCATTATAGTGTCACATTTCCCTTCCCTGTCACTTTCTCTCTATCACTGTCTCACACGTTTTCTGTCATTTGGCCACAATAGCAAATATCCTATTGGCCCAGGCCACAGGCTGCTGGTGCTGGTCTATCTGGTCCTGGGATCGATCCGGCTCCAAGCCGAGGCCTCCCATTCATCTCAGTGCCATAAAATGTGATTAGTGCTGACTACAGCACTGCGGGGAGATGGGCTGATAGGCCTGATAGCCTCTGATAGACTGGGCTGGACAAGCTACAGGAAGACAGCAGCAACAGCACGCTGTGGATCCCTCCTTGCATTTTCTGCGTTTTGCTTTCCTTTTTTTCTTCCATTGTCACTTTACATTTGCCTTTTTCTCACTATCTTTTTGCCAGTCTCTTTGCTTCTTTCTATCTAATCAACTCTGTCTTTATATCTAGCTGTCTCCAGACTGTCTGTTTCTTTACTTTATCTCATTTTTTTCTACACCTGACAAGTACTGCTGTGCTGCGCACAAATTACACTGCAGCAGTCAAACTTAAATGCCAATATTGTCAGTTTTACCTTCTTTTTTATTCTGCAATGTTATATTCAAATGGTACAACAAGCCTTCATTCCCTTGAACCACACACGGTGCACACACATGCGGTGTATCTCTTTGCCATGTGACCACGTCTGTCAGCCAATCACCAGCTCCAAGCTTGCCAGTGGCAGGAAGTTTGGAGCCTGTGACAAGAAGTGAGGTAGTAAATTGAAGACTACCTCTGCCACTAGCTCTGAGGGGGAAAAACTTTGGTGGAGTAAACAGGCCAACTTTCAAATGAAAAATGAAGTAGGTAACATGCAGGGAAGTATTGTGACGGTTTACGCTGCACATGTTTAGGTGTGGACAAATTATAGAATATGACATATAACTGGGGATGGGAATTGATAAGAATTTAGCAATTCAGATTGCATTATCGATAGCACTTATCAATTCAATTCCTTATCGATTCTTATTGGGTTCTCATTCACTCCACTTTGAGAGTCACCGCCATCGCTAAGCAGCATATCAAAGACATTACATTTGTGCTAACTAATTACAAGCTGTATGGTCAAATGTTTGTGCATGTTAGAGGTATTTTCCCTCTTTGTTGTGATCAGTGTAATGTATTACACATATTACAAAGAATACTCTTCTTAAAAGTAATGCAGTACTTTAATTAATTACTCCCAGGAGAAAGTAATTTGCTATACTATTATACTGTAAACCTATAGGGTACAGTCCCACACACCACCACAAATCCCTATCCTAATGAGAGTACACATATAATCTTGCTCTTATTATTTAGGTAGGAACACAAAGCCGACAGCACAAAGCAAAGGTGAAATCCAGCCCACAGAGACTTTAAAGCGATCGACACGGTGATTCTACTTTAGAAACATGAACAGGTAGAAACAAGACTGCAGCCTGACTGCTCATCACTGCCTTTGTTACCTGTTAAAGTTTAGGGTCTGGCTGCTCGGCTGGGGTCAGCATTCACTCAGCTTCTTGGCTAACTTAGCATTCGCATGATGTCTGTGCAGGTGCTTGCAAAGAACCAAAGTTATGTTAACAGCATAATGTAGCTGTTTCTGTCCTGGATGCAGTTTGCACTTTACCATTGTGCCCTCGTCCTTTTGTGCAAAAAAAATAAAAGTAATATCCATATCCACGCTGTAGACTGCGCCACTATTTTCCTTCTTTGGCACACATACTAAAATCAGCTGATTATAGTGCAAGTGCAAGTGGACCTAGTAAGCAGAACTGATAGGCAAGCTGACTAACAATTCCAAGGAACTGAACTATTGGGAACCAGTTCTCAACAAGAATCCATTCTCAAGTGCCATCCTTACATATAACACAGTGAAATTATATCATACAGAAAAAAAAATATTATTTCATACCAGTAATATCTCTTGCTTATCAAAACCTTGTTGGCATCAAGTATATCTACAAATAAATAAGCACACGACCCCTGAGCAATGTTCCAATTGAAACACAAAATCTAGTAAGTTAATATTTTTGTGCATAACAGATAAGAAATACTCAGAACTTTATAATAAATTAATTTCATGATTATTCTTAATATTAAGGTACCATGTCATTCTAATACATAGGACTACCTTTACTGCTAACCACATATTTTGTTATGTCCTTTAGCATAATCCTGTTGAAAATAAAGGACCAGTATTTTGGATAGAAAATGGTAGTAGCAATCATAGTTCCATATCACATGCTTACTTGTGGTTCTTAGGGTATTTAATAGTAAAATGGGAGGCAGAGCCTTCAGCTTTCAGGCCCCTCTTCTGCGGAACCAGCTCCCAATTTAGACTTAGGAGACAGATACCCTCTCTATTTTTAAGATCAGGATTAAAGTTTCCTTTTTGATAAAACTTACAGTTAGGGCTGGATCAGGTCACCCTGAACCCTCCCTTGGTTATGCTGCAATAAGTCTAGGCTGCTGGGGGATTCCCATGATGCCCTGAGAGTTTTTTCTCTACTCACCTCTTTTCACTCTCTATATATTTATACACCACTTTGCATTTAATCATTTAATCATGGGTGCCCCTCCCTGAGCCTGGCTCTCCCATAGATATCTTCCTTAAGTTTTTCTTTCCCTCTGTTGCAAAATGTTTGCTCATAGGGGGTTGTCTGATTGTTGGGGTTTTCTCTCTATTATTGTAGAGCCTTTACCTTACCTTACCTTTAATAGCCTTGAGGTGATTGTGGTTGCGATTTGGAGATGTATAAATTATAAATCTTTGGTTTCCTTAGGTTAAAATAACTCTTTATATCTACGTAGAGTTGTCTTCTGTCCTGTCTGCCATGTTTTGCTACCATGTTTCTACAGTAGCTCAGAATAGACAAACCAAACACTGCTTCTTGAAGAAAATTAGCATTATTTCTTTAAAATAAAGGCCACCAAATATAAAGGGAGTGGCAAGCAGTTGGTTGCAAATTGCAGCTACATTACCATTCCTTTACTGAGGTCATAATAAGATATATGTAATATTAAAGTAAGAAGAGAAGTTGATAGTGATGCAAACTTTGTTATAAATTTATAGTTGTGTAAATCTGAAATTTACTGTTAACTACATTAAGTTACATAAGTATTGTCTATTGTAAATTTGTAAATAAGTGAAGAAGTGAGTGCATACAGAGACAGCCAGTAAACACACTAAAAGGCCAAAGCACACTAACCTGTGTCTCTCGGACATTCTCCACAGTGAAGTTAAACCACACTCTGAATCGGGGGTTGCAGGTGTCAGGCCGGATGAAGAGATCAAATTCAAACTCACTGATGTAGTCAACACGACCCAGGTTCCCTGAGGGGAAGAAAAAACAACTTAGATTGGCATGTTGTAGAACTGATCAGTGGTTCACTTCTTCAATATTGCTAAATGCTCTCAGTCAATATACACAAAACTTTACGGAAAGACAGACAGGCAATCACAAGACAAGATAATGCTGTAACACAGCTAATTTTAAATCTAAGATATGCTTTTAATGCCATGCAGTGTTTCAGACACACTTTATTGAGCAGGCCAACTTGTTTTATTAACAGCCACCCAAGTATGCATATTAAGTGACCAAGTCAATGTTTCCCATTCCTCAGTGAATTTATGGCAGCCCCACACAATAGCAACACTGACAACCATATATTGACGTTCTATTTTTTCTGCTATTGTACAATAGCAGAGTGTATGGAATCTCTTCTCACTGTAGAGCTGCTTGCAACATGCACACCATCTGGATCAAAAAGTGATCAATTGTGGAAGGAAGGACTGTTGTAGGCTCTTCTTGTGCTGAGAAAACAGCTGGCTCAGTATCACAAACACCTCGGCAACAATTTTTCCTAAACCGATGCACTGAAATTGACAATCATAAGTTAGTCTATGTTCTTAACACAACCCTCTCAGCATCAGAGACCCAATACTTCCAACAGGATATTAACAGCACCTATACTACAGCAGCTATTCCACAACGTAACTATAAGTTAACGTTAGAGTACATCTGAATTGAATTGAATGAAATCAACTGCTTGTTCATCTGGTTAAGTTTAATTCTGAATGTTACTTATGAATGTTTGTTCTCTCTCTGTCCTGCTGAATAATAGTAAATATGACTGGAAGGCACTCTGCCTGAGGAAGCAGCAGGTGAGACTACGCTCCGTATTTTTCTGCATTTTAAAGTATCTCAAAACAAGTTAATGCTCAATTACTCTCATACGTTTACTGCCTTAAGTATGAGAAACAGAAAGACCAGCAGAGAGAAGCAAACAGGCGTGTTCAAGCAATCCATATTCGACACACAATATACTATTCACACAGTATATTGTGTTCACAGCAAAAATAATAACAATAAAATACATCCAGATGATCAGTGAAATATAATTAATCCACTGGGAAATACTTTCCATATTCCAATTCACACAGCTGTCTTTAAGCTGGGTGGGTAGTAGCTGATTATAAGACAGGCTTTCTAAATATAGGCCTTATGTTTATATTCTAATTCATATCTGCACACATTAACTGGAAACCCTTATGCACAAATTATTGGCTGCCAGTGTAAAAGCCCAAAAAAGAGATATGAGATAAAAGTCTGTTAGTCTTCTCAATGACGCTATTAGAAAACAGTTTATCTTAACAGAATTCTTAACTCAATAAATGTGACCAATCATCTCTGTGATTTAAAGTATTAGAACGTGGTGCAGTATGCGAGCAACAGCTGATCAAGTTTGCTGGGAAAGTGTGCCGACCACTAGATTCCACCTCTCTCACAGCTTTATTTCATGGTGTTGGGGTACTGTTGACCACCTGGTAGCAGGTAGTACCAAAGCAGCAGCACGCACACACTGACACAGCAGATTATAGACAGATGGGCTAACTACCACACTGTCAAAGCAGATCCCTCTCCTTCTGCCATCGGACAGCTAATCCACCAGTCAGCTTGCAACACACACACACACGCACACACACACACACACACGTGCATACCGAGACACACACCCACTTTGCTCTGCTCCACTGAAACTATGCACAGACATGCCATCATTAAGTTATATAGGACCACAGAAAATCACCAGGTGTACTAACAAATAATCATTAATACTTCCACTGAAACTTTGTTTTGTGACGGGGAAAAAGTGACTTATTGGGATACAATTCATTTGATTCTGTTCTCCATTTATGGTGTGTCTCATTACACTAGGTCTTTGTCGTAGGCCTTTATGTTCAGCCTCATTGGCTCTCATGACCTATAGTCAACGAGGCAAGTATTTTTAAGTTATGTCTTATGACACAAGATGCAAGACAAAAAGAATCAGTGAAGAAAGGGAAGTGAACGTGAATGCAGCATTCCTGTAATAGCAAAATTCAGCACAAGTAAAACATTTGCTCATGTCACAGCTATAATGTATTCAATTCATACAACACCTAATGGAAATGCACAAGCAGTAAGAAGCAAACTGCCTGGTGTTATTGTGAAACAATAAGCTGATGACTGATTCGTATTTACATTTAAAGCCTGGCATCCAATAACAGCTTCCCCTAATGGTGAGTGGCATCTCATTCCAACACACGGTGCCAGGAACAAAAATCTGTCTTTGTAGACCACTAGTCTGATTAGGGAGTGTCTGGGCAAAGCTATGACACAGTATATAAGTCTTGTACTTCATCTGCTTATTCAACTGAAATGTGCTGAGTCTAAATTCATAGAGTATAAAGCCCAAGAAAGTAAGACAAGAGAGACAATAATAAATGCAGACGTGCAATCTGTGGAAAGGAGAGAGGCGACAAGTGTCGAATCATGACCTTTATCATGTCCAGCTTACAGGTGCTAACAGAAGGATTGCAAAGAAAGTCAGAAGATGTGTATTTAGCTGAGCATGTACAAAGATAACTACATGCCACAGCTCTATTCAGGCAGTTTAGGAGGCAAGATTACAGAAATACTGTCACAACAAAAAGGTGGAACAATTAAAAGAGAGACAAACCAGAGACACACTGTTTACAAGTGTTGCGAAGATTACCTTTTCCTGTGAGCCCAACACTATTATCAAAATATTCTTTGAGGGAAAATATTTTTCATTAGTCTTTTTTCAAAAACACCACTTCCAGAGTAGACTTTTTTGAAACATTTAAACAAAGGGGAAAAAGGTTTACTGTATATCTTGGCACATTTATCACCTGTTCATGACAATGTGACCTGTAGTAATAGGAAATGAAATATTTACAAAAAATTGAATTCATCACTTGAAAAGCACAGCTCTAGTTTGTTAAGCTGAGGGTTAAACCAGACTTCGCTGCAGGTAGAAAGTGGTAACATAGACACATTAGATAGACGGCAAAGCAGCACCATTTCCAAACAAATGTGACATTAAATTGATCATCTGTCATACCAACATCACAGCTATTCATACAGGCAATGCTGCCAAATACAGCCTATTAGAACAAGTTAATGATGGCCTCCAAAGGTCATCCCTCCTATCAGACTCTTAATAATGTTATTCAATATTGAAAACCCAACCAATCTCTGAGGGCATTTTAACTATTTATTTCAGGTCATTACTCTTTTAAGATTTTATACTCAGTAAGTGCTTTTAAACCATTATATGAGGGATCAATAGGTTGATTTTTTTTCTCTCTGTTGTGATTAAATCATTACTTTAAATAGGTGGCTTAATGACCACAACCACAATTTCATTTGCTTTCTCCGGATTCAGAGGCTCCACTATAATTCCTTACGATGGATAAATTTTACAAAACATCACACTGAAAACAAAATGAATACAAATAATGATGACTTCAAGCATTTTCAAAAAGAAAAGTATTACTGACACAATTAAGAAGAAATGTGTCATGAATTAAGTTAATGTATTCAGTTTGTCTTACAGGTGTTCATCCTCAGCAGAACTGAAAACCACTACTAGAGGCTTGTTGTGCAATTAAAAGGCTAAACAAAGACAAAATAATCAACACTTTGTGTTGGTGTATGTGTAGGCGCATGCACAGTAGGTGGATTATAGTCTGGGTAGCAATAAATGGTGTCTTAGATAAATAAAGAACATAACTATACATATAAATATAGTCATGTTCTTTCTTTATCTAGGACATTGTTTATTGCAAGCCAGACTATAATCTATATATAAAATAAACAAGCTAATGAGTATTTTTAGTACTTTAGTATTTCGAATGCAATAGAGCAGGATTCACTATAACGAGATCTGAAGGAGATCTGAAGGAAGGTAAATAAAGCTCCCTTACACCATTTGCACAGGATTCCCATGATTCTTTCCTGTGTATTAGTTTCCTAACAATAGTTATTAACATTTGATTATTTTTTTGTGTGGAAAATCTACAATATTCAATTCTAGCTGATTAAAACCATCAAGACCCAAACACACTATGCAACAGCTATACTTCTGCAGAATAGATAGATACTAAACTAGTAGTGGTCTACTGCTGTTTATGAATACGGTATCGTAGCTAGCAAAAGTAGCCCTGGGCAGCTGGGTTATTGAGCCTAATGCTTGAAGGCCTGACGTGAGAGATGGCTGCAGCATGAAGTTTAGAATTACATGTTCAGCTCGCAGAGCAGCAGGGATATGACACGCCATTGATCCCCGTTTTAATTTTATGGTGGCTACCTCCAGATTCAAACGCTTTGGTAGGCTGGTAGCCTGACCCTTTTAATCAATCCTATATCATTTTGTATTTAACCAGCATTAACGGCTAGCTGATTTTTCTGAAATGCCCACGGAAAGCATTAAAGATAAACTAGATAAATCTAAAATAGGTTATGCAGCTCACGTATGATGTTCTAAAGAGATTCTGAGTATACCAGATTTGTCAAGAATTATTTTAGCTTCTTTATGAAGCAGACAGATTGTTTAAGTGTAAAGGAAGCTAATGAACTACAGACTGGGAGAAGATGAGAAGGGTGAAAAAAATGAAACAATTTCTAGTCCTTGAGATCTCTTGCATAATTCCTCTTGAGTATCATCTCTTTCTATATTCTTTTTCATTGGTGTCTTGGCAGGTTATGCTGAATATCAATCTTCGTCCTTGAGGGAAAACTAGCGCAGCGTTTAGACATTAACAAATTGGTTTTCAATGAACAGCTTAGCCCTGCTGGTGCAGCCCAACAAAACACAATTGCTGGTTCTGAACAAGATTTTACACATGACAGTTTCTCCTTGAGGAAAACCCTGAACAAAACCCTCCGTCTTTCTCTATACTTGTATGTCTTCCCTCGATTCTCTTCGCCTTCTGTCTCTCTCAATGTCTCAAAAATAAATAAGAAAAACAGAAAAATATGACATATTTTTCAGCAAGGGTGTAAATCACCAGACACTATATGCTGCAAACAAAAGTATCAGTGAAATGGGTATGAAACCTGCATCATTACACAGGGCCATAGGCAAGTAAACAGGGTGCAAGCATGACTTGGCCAAGTGGACAGTCAGTCATTCACACATGGGCTCACAGAGGGTGTGTGTGTGTGTGTATGTGTGTGTGTATGAGACAGAAAAAGAGGGAGCTGGAGAGGGAGCAGAAGAACCTGGCTAATGTAATCCCATTACGGGGGTACAAGAGGGAGCAGTCACAGTGCTCAGCCCACACAATGGGCCGGCCTGCAGCCTGTAGCTATCCACTGGATGGATGGTTTCTGCCATGCAGATGGATCATCATACAGCAGCAGCAGGCCTGCCTGCCTCAGGCCTGAGGTGGAACTCACTCACACAGCCAGCCATTAGAATAGTAATAAGCAGTTGTTTCAAAATAAAATAGACTGTGTAGTTACGGTGTATCCTACTTAGTAGATGTAAGGACTGCCATGTCCTATATATTATTTTTTTTTACACAACTTTAGCTACATTAATTATATATGTTAAATCTAATGTATATCACCCAAAAATATATATGAGAACCAAAGACTCTCTTATAATAGAATAACTTCAGATAATCCATTCAGTTTCTTTTGCCTGGCACAGACAAGGCCACAACTGTGTTTAAAAATCAAACTATAGATTACAACAGGTCTGAATTGCTGAGGGAGACCAGCCAAGCACTTATTTAAACTTATTTTTTACTGAGTTCCATTTCATTATTGGAAAACACATCAGCTTTCCCCCCCCAGCTGCTCTGTGGTGTGAGGAAGATTCCTGGACACAGAAGAGGGGGACTGATAAAGATAGAATTGATTCCAGCCAGCAGCGGCGACAGCCATAGTGTAAGGGGCTCAGTTAAGACCTGCAGCAAAACGTCTGGTTTTGCTCTGTCTCTCTCTTCTTCCAGTCTAAAGGCAAATCGTCACTGAGGCAACATCAATCTCCTGCCTCATGACTTCTCAAAGCATGCCTTCTCCCCTGCTGCCTTATCACTTCATCTTCAGGCAAGATTAAAGAGGTCACCTCCAAGTTTCCACAATCTAACTAACTAACAGGTATAATAAACTGCAGCCTATCGTATAACCTTAAAAGGATGGTTTCTGTTTTGTTTTGTTGGGGGTTTTTTTAACTTAAAGGACAATTTCAAGCTTTTGCAGTATACACATTTAAATGACTAACTGATCTTTACACATATTTGTCCATAGAGTAAATATGAAACTACAGCAAGCAGCCAGTTATCTTATCGTGCCCTAAATGCAAAGAGAAAGACCCAGTCTGGATTTGTCAAAAGGCAACATTAAAACTTAAAACTTAACAATAACACGTTATAAAAAACTACACATTATAAAGCATAAGTAAGCTAGGAGCGTGTACCAAATTCATCATTAAAGTATTACTCCTAAATTAATACATTTCTCTTCATTAGTAAGCTTGCATATGACTTGTTTAATGAAAGCATTTTTACACTTTATAAATTAAGGATTCACCAGTTCTAAATTAAGTATCATAACAACTACAAGGCAGTTATTTAAGATTAAAAATGTTAACAAAATTGTTTGAAATTGTTTTTAAAAAAGTGTCATTTAGAAAGTGCAAGGTCATGATTAACAAATATATATTATTCTGTGGATTTATACATTTCATGATTAAGATTGGGAGTGTGTAAACAGAAGTTTTCTAACCACATATTAATACTGCAAATCACAGTTCATTCAGGCAGTTACTATGCTGTTGTTAGTGTTACCTTATCTAAAGTGGGGACCAAATAAGTATAAATCAGTCAAGTCATACTTCCTGTGGGAAAGAAAAAATAAGTCCCACCCCTTTGTAGGCAGCTTTTTGACCTTCCCTAGTAAGAGAATACACACAAGTGACAAAGTGGTGTTTGCTGTAAATAACTATAGCTTGAGACAATAGTTGTACAGTTTGAAATGGGAGATCCAGAAATAACTGCTACAGAAGTGTGACTTGTTTAGCTTAGTGCAGCTAACTAGCCTTGTGGCCATACTGTCTGCTGGTGCCACTAGCATTGCAGTCTGTAGTTAATGCAGCTCATTTCTTTTGTAATAAACTGGAAATAAAATATGAATCATAGCTGGGGTTTTTTCTCTTTTGATGCTGCATTCAATGACATTTGTCCCGTCTTGGTATTAAACTATGTACACTTACAGTGTCAGCCCTTCTATGCCCTTCATCAGTGCTGATAATACTTTGTAATATGTAAAAGACTAATGAAAATGTGAGTTTAAAATTATAACCCTAGCTGTAAGAATTAAGGTGTGTGGGATGTATGATGATATACTTGTATTCAGTTCATGATTAAAAGCTAAATACACATGCCAAATTCATGGCATAATGATGTTTTATAATGCAGTAACATCAATCAAACTCATTTTGTTGTTTTTTTTTAATTTTGTTCTTAAAGGTAAAAACAGCAAATTCCTAATTTACAAATTTGTAACAGTAGTATTTTGAGAGAGATGATTTTTACATTCATTATGACAATAGAGGATTGGTGTTCCCTGATTCAATGCCAGAACAGCTCAGTTTTATACAGACTGGGTTTTTGAAGTTCCATGAGAATGCCCATTGATTTCAGATTCTCCTTGACTAAGGTAGATGGAGCCAGATCACATCCTCCTTACCCCAAGGAGTTGCTTTGAGTTTGCTTTGTGCCCAAGGAGGAGACCATCCACTTCTTCATCTGCATCATCTGAGTTCACCTGTGTGCTAAGACACTGAATAACTTCACTTCCTCTTTTAATTTGACTTATCTAAATAAAGTTAGCTACGTTTACATGGTGTTTGTGAAACTCTGTGAACTAGTCACTATTGTGTGTAACCTCATTCATATTTTCTTTTTTTAAAGTTTATTTGAAAGAGATTCAAATTCAACAAATGTTTGGATAATGACACTTTTTTGAAAAAATTTTGCCTATGTACAGCAGCACAGTGACTTACAGTGATTATGATTAAACTGGAGACTTTCAGCTTTAATTTCATGGGTTCAACAAATGCACTGAATTAACTGTTTAGGAATTATAGTAATTGTTGTAAACACTCACCCATTTTCAGAGACTCAATAATAATTGGACAATTGACTGACCTTTCATGATCAAGTAAGGTCCCAGTATTTCATGACAAATTAGGCAAATATAATATTTATTTTTTTTGTATCTGGAGTTGATTTCAAGTGTGAAACTTGCATTTGGTTGCTTTTCATTGGAAGTCTCAATAATGTGGTCCAAACAGATGTTGGTACAAATGAAGGAGGCCAGCATTAGGCTGAAAAACTAAAAGCCATCTGGAATACACTCGCCAGCTCAACAAAACCAAAAGGCCTGAAAGACCACTAAAGACAACTGAACCAGATGATTGCAGAATTCTTTGTTTCTTTCTTTGTTAATTTCTTTGTTAAGAAAACACCTTTTAGAACATCTAAACAGCTCAAGAGCAAACTTGAGGAGGTTGACATACAATGACCAAAGCCAACAAACAAGAATCAATCAACCAACTTCATGAATGGAAAAACGGAGGGTTTACAACAAGGTGCAAACTACTGTACAGGATACACTGAAGAACAGGAAGGCCAAATTACACTTTACCAGAAAATATCTAAAACAGCCTGCAGAGGTTTGGAAAAAATAACTGAACAGATGAAACTAAGTATAACTTGTACCAGAACAACAAGAAGAAAAAAGCAAGGAGAAGGAAAAGAACAGCTTACCAAAGCATGCCACTTTATTTGTCCAACATGAAGGAGGTAATGTTATGGCATGTATGGCTGCCAGTGGAACAGGGTCACTAGTATTTATTGATGATGTGACTGCTGAAAGAAGTAGCATGATGAATTTTGAAGTGTATTGGGCTTTACTCTCTACTCAGACTCAGCCAAATGCTGATAAGACAATGTTTCACAGTGCAAATAGATAATGACCCAAAGCATACTGAGAATATTCTTCAGTGGCCAAGTCAGTAACCTGATCTCAAGCCAACAGAGCAGCTTTTCAGTTACTGAAGACAAAACTGAATGCAGAGAGAACCACAGACAAGCAGCAATTGAATGTGGCTGCAACACAAGCTTCTCAGAGCATCTTAAGAGAGGAAACACAGCATTTGATGGATGTCCATGATGTCCATGAGTTGAGTGTCCATGAGTGTCCATGAGTCTTAAAAACAATCCTGATTCTTAATATAATGTTAGTTTGTCCAAATACTTTTAAACTTCTGAAAATAAGGAACTATGTATAAAATGACTGTAATTCCTAAATAGTTGCAATGCAATAGTCTTTAAACCCTTTGAATTAAAACTAAAAGTCTGCACTTCAATCACGTCTTGACTGATTGACTCAAAATCCACTGTTGTTGTGCGCAGAGGCAAAATTACAAAAATTGTGTTACTGCCCAAATATTTTTGAAGCTAATTTTATTAATGCTGAAAGTATCCTGTGGTTCAGCTGCTCAGCAAGTGTCTTTCTCTCTTCAACCCCTACTACTAACTTAAAAATTGGTCTTACATATTTTCTATTCTATAACCCCCAAGTGGATTATATTTGCATCTTGCAATAAATAGTTCTATTTCACTGTCTGTTGTGTCTGTTTCTAGTTTATACAGAGAAGATAACTGACACTTTGAATCTTCAGGTACTATCTGCCTACAATTACAGGCTTAAGTATGTTTTATTTAATAAAATAATGAACTAAACAATTAAAACGTAGTGTCATTTAACTTTAAAAATTTTAATTTTAAAAGATTTGATGAGCTTGATGTCTTCTACAGCAACACACACACACACACAGACAGACACACACAACCACACACACAGACACACAGGGTTTTTGTAAACATTATTGAAAATTATTTTGAAAATAATCAGAATATACAACAACACCAGGATAAGAGCAGACAATAAGAAGGGACAATAAGCGGAAAAAAAAAAAATCATATTGTTATGAGTCCATCTATGCTCCAGTGAGCTCCTCGTTTCAATATAGATGAAGAAAGCTGGGCCCGAGGACAGCAGTGAGATATGCAGGCAGCCCACACATATCTGATGATGTACAGGCCTGCCTGCACATTCTAAAGAGAACACATTTTCGAGCTAGCCTTTTATAATTGTATTTTTTCCCTTCCAAAAGGGCCTAGAGCTAGACTCATATGCTCCATCTGAAGCGGTTGGTGTAGTAATGGGTCATAGTGATGCATTCATACTGAGACTGGCTTAATTGTATTATCAATCTCATCCAGACAGTGCTTCAGCCCCACAGCCCTGGACATGCTACTGTCAAACTCTCTGCATTAGTATTGGGAAGTGAACCATGAAGAACCAAAATCTTAAGTTTCATCTGTTTTTCAGGCTAAAACAGTAAGTTAGCTAGTTGAATGATGATTTTATCAGAATATGGCCACTGCCCTTCCTGGGTTCTTGTCCTTACTGTCACTTTCCCTCTGTCTACCCATCACTATGTCACTCTTGCCTTCTCTGTATTTATCTTTCCCGTATGGTGTGTAGTGAGTAAATGCAAGTCTGTTCCAATTTCATGCTATCTTTTAACAAGTTAATTATGCTGAGCCCTACAAAGACTGAACACAGACAGAGGGGGTGGCAGCAATGGCAAAGGGATAACTGCCCAGGTCATCTCTTTGTTGTTCTATCTTGTTTTGTGTCTCAAAGCACTCTCCCTCTCCTCTTTTCTCTGTTCTTTCTTTTCTTATTGTAGCCTCCTCCTTCTTTTCCTCTTCATTAGTAATAGCTCTAGTGGTAGAGGAGGGTTTTGAGATAAAAAGCCCTGGGAACTGAGGAGTCCTTTGCAAGCCTAAGGCAAGGAGAAGGTCAATAGGCCTGCTAAGAAGGGCTGTTATCATCTTGGTAACATGTTATCGGAGAGCCTGCAGTAGTGTTTATTTACAGTTATTGCTCCCTCTGGGTGCACACTTCAACGCCCGGGGCTGATTGCTCTGTAATGAGTTAAGGAACACGGGGAACCAATGCAAGAAAAGAAGGGAAACATTAGAGGCAAGAAATCACTTGCCAATAACCAATAGGTCAGCAAAAAAATCAAGTATGAACAGAGAACCATGGTCTTTGAAAATGCAGGCCAGAAAAAAGTGTGCCTGCCTCCAAAGACAGAGTTTTCTTCCAGTAAGGCAATAAATGGATCTTGACCTTAAGTTGACTGTATCATTCTAAGAAAGGACCGCTTACTGACTTGAAATAGTCAATTTCTATCTGTAATGTCCTTTGCCGGGGTGGATTTTTTTCTGTTTTATTTGCCAGATCATTTCACTGTTATGTGTGCTAATCATATAGGTCCATATTTAACAAGTTGAAAGGCAAAGTGGTGAGAGTCAACCCAGGGATAGGCCATTTCAGGAAAGAGGATGTGTCCAGTGGTGTGCGAGTGGGTTTTTCTACAATTAGGAGAAACTCAGATGAAATCTCTCATTATGGGCCAGCATTTCAGTCTAAGAATCAGACTAAGTGCAGTTACTGTCAAAAAGGGCAGAAAATGACAAACTGAAGAAGCAGGAAAGGCAGTGGTGAATACCATTCAAAAGGCTTGGATGAAGACCAAGGAATTTTTCAGACACTGTATTTAACCATCAAGCAATTACAAGAAATTAATGAATATATCCAAATTAGTCAGATATTGAAAAATAAATATATAAGTAAATCATATAAATACATTTTTTTCTAGACTATACCATAAAAGCAAATCCATCCAATGACAAACTAATCCCTTTTCATAGCATCGGATATGGGAGATTACAAGACATAATTAGGTAATTTCATTTAGACATAATTCATCAGAAGAGAAGAGCGCAGGGAGCTTTTTGGGTTGAAGTTTCTCCATCACAGCAGGAGGCTCTGGATGATGCCAACTTCATGATTCCGATATGATAACTGGAGTGAGCTGATGTAGAAAGGGAGGACTCAGAAACATATTTGCTTCTCAGCACTCAAGGGTGGTTACAGTCAAAACGAGTAGAATTGGACAGAAGGCTCAAGAACTGAAGCACTTGGAAATCCTCTAGTAACATGCTGATTGGGTCGTAGTTATTAAAATCAAATTCAAGTAATAATGAAATCTATTTGAGTTCTTTTTTGTATACTTAACATCATACTGTATAAAAAAGAGAACAATTCTAACAATTACAACAGACCCAATAACTTCAGAAGTGTCTCCAAGTAGTACTTAATTTCAAACATGTAAATGTGTTCTTCTCTTATAATCCTCTCCCATACCCTTAAGCTGATTTTGATATAGCTAATGACATTCAACACAATTTAAAGAGATTTAAAAATACACTAGTACAGACAGATGCCTCTTAAAAGTACACTCAATTATTTTCATGTGAACAATGGGTCAAATTCTATACTTGAAGTTACAGGAGCCGCTTATCACGAGGCTGCAGTTCCCCTTACCTTTATAGTGTGTTTCAGTGTCTTACACTAAAACACACTAGTGTCTTACAGATCACTGTTTTGGTTTTACAGCTGGCAGCTTCATTACAACTTTATTATTAGTGAGTGACTGGTGAATTGGAAGGATTTAGCATGCCAAAAATATTTTCCTTCTCAGTACGCAAAGATCACAGTATTTGATTTGCATTCACAATATGAGAAGACCCCTAACCTTTTTAAATAATGATAATGTTTCAGTTAAGTCTCATTAGACTCAGATGTTTGGACAATGACCCTTTGATGTCCCAATCGTTTTGGACTATGCATATTGAAGCTTCAACATTAGTCTTTTGAAGGCATCATGTTGGTGTTTAGAGCCAAAAGTAAGCCTAATTTGAACAAGAGGGTGGATTGCTAACTTATCAGCTAATAGATAGATAGACAGATAGCCTTTATTGTCATTATACAAAGTACAAGTACAAGGTACAACGAAATTGGAGTGCTACTCCCTTTGGTGCTCAAAAAAAATAAAGAAAGAAATAAAGAATAATATAGAGAAATCAAAAAATATAAACATAAAGCCAACCATAAAATCTACAGTAAAAATAAGAATATTGGAAACAATTTCTTGTGCAAGTCGTAAGTAGCAGCAATGAGATCAGTAAGAAGTGCAGTAAGAAGTGCAGTAATGTGAGTTAGCTTAGTTAGAACGCACCATCCATGAACTACACTGGCACATCGCACAGACACAGCAAATTAATGCAAGAGTAACATCCCATACATATATACTAGAAGTTCACATTCTGTGTGTTTATACACCATGCATTTGCATTAGTCATTAGGTATTATTAATCTCTGGCTCTCTTCCACATTGTGTCGTTTCCCGTTTCCCTCTTCTCACACCCAACTGGTCGTGGGAGTTGGGTATCCCTCCTCGAGCCTGTTCAGCTAGATGTTTCTTCCTCTTAAAAGGGAGTTTTTCCTTCCCACTGTCACCAATTGCTTGCTGATAAAGTGTCAACTGATTGTTAGGGTTTTCTTTCTATTATTATTATTATTAGTAGGGTCTTTAGCTTACAACATAAAGCACCTTGAGTTAACTGCTGTTGTAATTTGGTGCTATATACATAAAACTGAATTGAATTAAAACTAAAACACAATTTTTTGGAGGGTCTATGCCACACAGTAAGCCATAACATTAGTACAATAATTCTACTTAAGAATTCTACAGTATTAAAAAGGCACCAACAGTACAAATGCGGTAGAGATTGCCAGATTACAATTAGCAGAGGAGCTTCTTGAAGACAGCAATCGGCTACAGATGCCTGTGCCAGGATACCTATAAATCAAAGTGGCAACAACCCTACATCCCTCAAACAAGTGAATGAATTAAAAAAATAAATGAGAATTATTCTGAAGAAGGAAACTATCCATAGAGGACAAAACTATTAGTTGTATTAGGCTGTAATATGCTTTTTAATGCTATATTGTTGGACATTTTAACACTGAAGTCTTTGTATCCACTAGTGGAACTACAGGTTTTGGTACTTTTTCATTTGCTTCATTTTTCAGTCCTGAAGGTTACTGCTTGTATAGAGCAGTCAAATTCAAAGTTTTGATCCAAGCATATGTATAAATGCTTGCCAATGATACTGTCATCATAATCTTTATTCAGAACCACTACAAGTAAGGGATCAACACTACCTGTTTTATAATGAGCATTTGAATATCTAAAATATTTATGTTGCAAAAACATAAATATTTTAGAGATTCCAGTGTGTTCACTAATAAGAGGTATTTGAAACATCCATGGGGAAAACGATTCTAAGAGCATTTGGTCAAACAGCACTGGCCACAAGGAGTGAATTTTCTATACTGTTTACTTTGAGCAGCAGACCTACACGATAGCAGCCTGGATTTAAATCAACATGTATTCTTTCAGAATTCTGCTCCTGTGAGTATTTCATCCTTCACTGTATAACTATATTCTGAACATGAATTTGTGTTATCAAACAAACCCTAGCACATCAATGAAGCTCATCTCAGAGAAAGGTTTTCTAAATAAATCAGCAGAATAAATACAGGCAGCTTGAAAAACATGAAGTGGTAAAGCATTACAAATCCTTGCCATTTTCCCAAACTGTACCGTCTTGCCTTGGATGAAAAATGAGACGCCTGCTCTGAAACTGTGTTTATGGCGTTAGGAATTGCTTGGAAATGAATTACTGGATGAATCACTGGGGCCTTGTGTGCGAGAACCACTTGTGCAATGCAGAAATTTGGTTGCAGTAATGTTTACTTACGACACACTTGTATCACGACGCTAGAGGCAGGCCCTGAGCCAATGAATAGTGATGTTCCAAATATGTTTATAACACAAAATAGCCTAGAGCTGGATTTTAAAAACAACAACAAAGTGAAACCTGTTTGGGTCACACCACTTCCTTCAATACAGATGAAGTAACAACAATGCAATTGTTAATGTTAAAAAGAGAAAACGTCATATAATATCAAATGTCTGAATATTCTTCCCCTCAGACGTTTCAAATCTCACAGCCACACCGTGTATAAAGTGATAATCAAATCCTTTCATGACTCAAACTTTTACAAATATCCTACTGCTGCTAGCATTTGGTGACATTTTGAATAGATGTGCAAGGGACGGGGTCTCCTATGTGTTGCTCAAATCAGAGCCATCAACAATTAACTCACAAAACGCTGAAGTCGTTTGTAGTACTTCCTGAGCAGCAAAACTGAACCAACGTGTTCACTTAGTGATTAGACGTGGCCATATGCAACAGGCCCAAATGTCAGACAGGATTATCACTCTGCAATTCATTCAGTGCTACTGATACCACTTTGCATTGCAAAAACTCTGTCAAGCCTCAATGAAGCCATGTGTTCAAGGCAGATTTTTAGATTATTAGCATTTGTTCTGCTTAGACAAAATAAAATACAGCAGAACATTGGCATGTTATCACCTTTAAATTAAAATGCAAGGAGTTGTTGTTTCCATATATAAAAGACAGCCAGTCACAGCTGCATTATAGTGGAGTCCCGTGTGTGTCCATCAACAGATGGCCATGAGAATAACCTGAAGGAGCCAAACTACAGATGACAAAACCAAAACAATGAGATAAAGCTGGGAATTACTACAGAGAATGATCATACAGGTCATATATGGGGTTATCTTTATAAGTGACTCATTCAGACTTAAATATACTCACCAGCCACTTTATTAGATACACTGGACTAGTACTGGGTTGAACCTTTGCTTTTAGAACTGTCTCAATTCTTTGTGGCATAGAATCAACATGGTGCTGGAAGCATTCATCAGAGATTTTGGTCCACACTGGCCTGATAGCATCACACAGTTGCTGCAGATTTTTCAGCTGCACACCCATGATGCAAGTCTCTTGTTGCACTACAGTACCTCCCAAAGGTGCTCTACTGGATGAAGATCCAGTGGATGTGAAGGCCATTTAAGTATTGTGAACGCAGAAATCGATGCTCTTCAGATCGAGCAATGTTTTCCAGTCTTCGACCATTCATTGGTGGTGCACCTGTAAAAGTCAAAGTCATTTTACATTTCTTCCTCATTTTGATGCTTGGTTTGAACTTCAGCAGGTCGTCATCTTGAACTGTAGCCCCACTTTCCTGTTCTTAGCTGACAGGAGTGGCACCTCTTGTAGTCTTCTGCTGTTGCAGCCTATCTGCTTCGAGCTTTGGCATGTTGCGCATACAGAGATGCTCTTCTTCATCTCTTGTTTGTAACGAGTGGTTATTTGAGTTACCTTTGGCTTCCTATCAGCCTGAAGCAGTCTGGCCATTTTCATGTGACCTCTGGCAACAACAAGGCATTTTCACAAAGGGAACGGCTTTTCAGTGGATATTTTCTCCTTTTTCTGACAATTCTCTGTAAACCCTAGAAATGGTTGTGTGGGAAAATCCCAGCAGTTTCTGAAATACATGGCACCAACAACCTTCACATTCAAAGTCATTTTACATTTCTTCCTCATTTTGATGCTTGGTTTGAACTTCAGCAGGTCGTCATCTTGACCATGTCTATATGTCTAAATGTATCAGCTTGCTGCAATGTGATTGTCTGATTAGATATTTGAATTAACTAGCAGCTGAACCGGTGTACCAAATGAAGAAAGCGTATTATTTGATACAAGTGTGAATACAGATAGTAATTATAAATGCTTTAATGACACTGCATATAAGTTTTCATCCTGGCTACAGGTTGGATGGACACTTAACACAGAGTCAAACCAATGTAAAACAACTCCAATTCATATTGCATGAAATTTTTCAAAAAGAGAAATAAAACGTATAATATATACCTGAAGACAATCTAAGAATATGACAAAAAAAAACAAAGTAACATTAAAGAGTAATTTCTTATGGATACAAATGGCCAATAAATAGCATAAATCAAAAGCAATGGTCTTGCCAACAGTCCCAAGACAACTCAAATTTATCTCCATATTCTGCGCCTGACTTAAAAGAAAGAGAGAGGAGAGAGAACTGCTAAAAGGGAAAACTGGAGAGGCCATTTAGTGATTTGAGCAGTGAAGCTTCTCCGCTGCCAAGGACATGTAAGAGAGACAGAGAGACTGGGAGTGCCTCTCAATACATCAGATGTCAGGAGTGTTCCCTCCTACTCAGACAAATAGATCTTCTTTTGGAAAGCCCATAACAGAGAGCATTCTAAGGTCGGTGAGCTATACAAAAGTAAAAAATCTAGCCATTAAAAGGCCACATGACAGCACAATGCACATGTGTAGGGAGTTAAGTGTCAAACAAATTCAGAATTATGCTCATGTTGATTACAAGTAAAAAGGCATTAACAAAAATTATATTTTTTGTTCCCCCCCTAGGCTGCTTCTCCCTCTGGATTGTTTCATCAGAGAGGCAGAAGAGGTGAAGGAGAGAGCTGCATACTGCAGCAAACTCAGGCCTCTCCAAACCACTCGTTCTGAGCATCTGGCTTGATTGTAAAAACGTTTCCCTCTTCTTTAATCAATGGAAACTCAACTATCCTGATTCATGGGGCACTCTGGAGTATATAAATATCTTCTGACAAGCTTGACTACATTCCCCCCTTCACTGGCTACAGACCCCCAGCCACCCCACCCCCAAGTGTTCATATTTTTCTTTCCTTCTGTAGTACCTTATTTCTCATGCTTTTCCCAACCATCTCTTTTTCGCCCCCGTTTTGATCTCTGTCTTCTGAATTTTGCTTTAGTCGTGACTCGAATCAATCATTTTTCTGAGGGCCGCTGCAACTGCAACATGACAGTTTCTGGGAGAAGATAAAGCCAGACAAATTAAACACACTGCTGAGTGCTGGAAGAAAAGAAAAATACACTTGAAGCAAAATGAGATAAGCAAACCTACATAAGAAGTGACTAAAGGGACTGTTTTTTTTCCACGTTATCCTTACTACCGATCTCCTTACAGACATTTTTATTTACTATTGTTTTCTAATTAAAAAAAATAAGAGAAAGTCTTTGTTTATCAATTATTAATAATGGGTTATTTATAATGTAGAGTAAATCCATGAAGAGGTTGTGGATATTTCATCAAAGCACTAATGTCAGGGTTGGAAACCTTAATTTATATTGTAATGATCATCTGGGCAGTGGCAAATATTTACCGCTAATGACTAACAGCTAATGAATGTGTAAAAACATAACAAACTATAATTTCAGCTCAGACTAGACTTTTTTGCGTCAGTGTATCAAATCCAACCCGCTCTGCATTAAGGGAAAATAAGGCAAAATGATTTACTATCCATCACTGCACTGAGTCAAATTAACCTAATGTATGCCCAGAAGAATAGCAACAACCTAACTATAAATTTAGCGTGAGCTCTCCTGGAAAATATAAACACTAATTTTGTACTGCTCATAGTAATAGACTTCAAAACTATTGAAGACTATTACTATGACTATTACTTACTCATCACCTCTACTCAGTGTTTCATGGTAAACATTAATGCTTACCATGTTTACCATGAAATTGAGATGGTGTCAAAAGTAATTCTAATGACTACTAAGATTGTTTTACACCTAAGTAGCATTAAAAAGATAATTATTATTAAGAATCTGTGTCAGTACTGGCATTGCTTGAGGAGAAAGAATTAACGGTTCGCACACTGCAGAATTCAAAATTATATTGCTAATCGGTAATTATGAAACAATGTGTTCAGTGAGGGTGTGCTGGGAACGCCTAGCAGAGGCCCCAGTCCGCAAGATCTTCAACGCACACCTCCGGCAGAGCTTCAACAGCATTCCAAGGGAGAGTGGGGACATTGAGACAATGGACCATGTTCAGCACCTCCATTGCCGAAGCTGCTGCACTGAGCTGTGGCCGCAAGGTGGTTGGTGCCTGTCGTGGTGGTAACCCCCGAACCAAATGGTGGACACCAGAGGTGAAGGGAGCCACCAAGCTGAAGAAGGAGTCCTATCGGGCTTGGTTAGCCTGTGGGACTCCGGAGGCAGCTGATAGGTACTGACAGGCCAAACAGAACGTGGCCCGAGCAGTGGCTGAAGCAAAAACTCGGGTGTGGGAGGAGTTCAGAGAGGCCATGGAAAAAGACTTTCGGACTGCCTCGAAGAGATTCTGGCAAACTGTCAGGCGACTCAGGAGGGGAAAGCGGTGCTCCACCTGCACTGTGTATAGTGCAGGAGGAGTGCTGCTGACTTCGACTGAGAAAATTGTCAGGCGGTGGAAGGAATACTTCGAGGACCTCCTTAATCCCACTGGCACGTCTT
>VVHJ01029405.1:16689-27374 GCA_015107715.1 Tylochromis polylepis
ATCTTATAAAAAAAAAAAATTTTTTTTTTTTTTGCTATATCATGTTGTGTATGATATATTTTCATTATATATTTATATATTTGTTGCATTGCATTTGATACATTTGGAGTTTTTGGCAACTTTTTGTTAACAACAATGTTAATTTTAGACCAAAAAAAAAAAAGAGTTTTGTCCATAACATTTTGAAATTATGGCAAGTATTGATCATGTTAATGAGATAGAGGTCTCAGAAACTCATGTATCAAATATGATACACATGGCATTATGGGGTTAAGTACATTTCACTGATAAGCCCCATTTTCTGAAGTATCACATGCTGCAAAATTATAGTACTTTCAACCCCATATTTGAGTGCAAAGAAAGTGAAGAAGAGTTATTTAATGTGTTAGAGTATTCAGAAATATATTCAGTGCAGTGCAAAAGCTTTATACATTTCAGATCACAAAAAAAGACTCAGCCTTGACATTTATTTTTACACCTTCTGCATAATTATGTATAAGTATTTGAATATACTGTAGGCTATAATATATAATATAATGTATGATGTTTCCAATTAGCTACTGCAAACTATGAAATATGCCAGTGTCATACCTTTATGTAAGACAGTCCACTTTCCAGAAGAAAAATCCAAAGCATAATTAAACATAAAACTAAAACATGTTTATTCTTTTTTTTTATATTGTGGAAAAAAAAACACACCAAAGTTTAATGTGACGTTGAAGAAACTTGTTTCATCAAAATTTTTTATCCCATGGCAACAATGAACACGGCAACAAGACACATGCTGGTCATCATGCATCAGCCAGGTCTGTCAGGCAGAAAATTCGCAGCAGACAGGTGTTCCCAGATATTGGCTCTTCTACAGAAGCACAAAGGAAAGGACATGGCTGAGGACTGCAAACCGAGCAGCTGGCCAAGAAAACCAAGCACAGCAGACTAAAGACAGATCAAGCTGACTTCCTTTCGAAAATGCCCAGCAGCAACATCAGCTCAGGACTGGCAGAAACCAGTAGGACCCTGGTACACCCTTACAGCTCACTGAAGCCAAGTGACTCAGCTATGCATGAAAACACAAAAACCTGTGTGGAAAAATTGAAGCAAGTCCTCTGAATTGAAGAATGAAAATTTTAAATATTTGGCTCTAACAGAAGGCACTTTGTTCACCCAAGGGGTGGTGAGTGCAACAATGAAGTAAGCTGGCTGTCCATTTCAGGTTTGGTGAGGTAGTTTTGCCACTGTAGTTAGGGACGCTGTGAACACTGAAATAAAAGGATTATATGAAAAACATAATGTAGGCTTGTGGACGGATTCAAGACAAACATACAATCAGAATTATAAAGAACCTGTCTGGGGCTGGGGCTGTGACCCAGCGTTTTGAGATTATTTTGTAATTTTGATTTTCTTATGTTAAGTTGGTGATAATAAGATCTTGTGTTATTATTAGTTAGGATTTAGTTGAACTTTATTCTGTTTTTTGTTTCATCTATGTCTCCTTGGTTATGTGTCATGTTTCCTGTCCAGTCTGTCATGTGTTTCATGTCTGTGTTGTGTCCACGTTGTCAAGCTCATCTGTCATGCCTACGTCGCTCCATGTTTCCTGTTTTATTTAGAAGAGTCGGGTGTTTCCATGTTCAGTGTGTTTTGTTTTACTTCCCCCTGTGGCGTCATGTTCATTTGTGTCAGCTGTGTCTCCCCAGGTGTTTCCTTTTCCCTCATTACCCTTCTGTGTATTTAAGTCCTCTGCCTCCATTTGCTCTTTGTCGGGTTGTCTGTTTATGTCATGTCACGTCACGTCGCAGAGTCTTCATCTTCATGTTTTTCATAGTTAGTTTGGTTCTGTTTCAGTTTAGTTTCACCCTTGTTTCGCCTCGCATTATTTTTCTGTTTTTGTATCAGCCGCAATAAAAGCTCACTTTTTGTTCAACCTTAGTTCGTTTCTCCCGTGTCTGCTTTTGGGTCTGTTCCATAAAAACACCGGCGTTCCCCGCCGTGACAGAACCAGCTTCAGCTGCCAAAAGAAAACAGAAGAATCAACCTAGACAACAAAATTTACAAAAGAACTGTGGCCTCCAACCTGCCTGCAAAAATATGTAAATCTTTGTATAGCTAAGTACAACAGAATGTTTATGAACTTGTTTGTTCCAGTTACCTGGATTTAGTTACCCTAACTTTGGCAGTAGAGGTCACACAAAGCTGCTTAACCCCGGGTTTTTCCCCTGTTCATTCACATTAAATGGGTGATATTGGCAGCTAACCAATTGCAAACATAGATGAATTATCAGCAGTAGTGCAGCTGATTTTACAAGCGATAATAAAACTATTCTATGGGAAATATATGAAACTGCTAAATACAGAAGAGGTTTAAATGAATTCAGCTGAGGGAGATATAGCTCTGTAGAACAATATATTATTAAAAGTGTGTGTTATATTGTAAGTGCTTCGGTCAGTAAGACTGGAAAAGATTCAGACAGTGTGAGTTATAAATATCAAAACTCTATCATTAAGACAGAAAATCTGATGGGTTCTAATTGAATATTTCAATGAATAAATGTTTAAAAGACAGTTTTAGTTTGTATTTTTAAGCTACAGAGTCTTTCAAGAGTGTTTCAAGATAAAAATAAAAGCAAAATTCAAACATAGGCTAAGTCTATATACAAATTTGATATGAGGTCAGCAAGTATAGTGTAAGTGTCCTCTTTTGTTTTAATGCTAATGGAAGAATAAAACTGTTGAAAAATTCTTTGCATGCAATAGAAGAAAAAATAAAGGAATATGGTTGGGTCTAAGATTTCATATTTATTACTGATGCTCATCAGAGAAAGACAAAGACATTAGCCATTATTTAAAACCTAACCTGCTCCCATCAGAGGTCTAAAGTTTTTCATTAGTGTCTAAAGTCTTTGTGTTTCTCTGAGGATTAGGGAGTTAATATAGATCAGTAATAAATCCAACTACAGTCCCGATCAAAAGTTTAAGACCACTTGAAAAATGGGGGGAAAAAAAATCATATTTTGCATGGTTGGATCTTAACAAGGTTCCAAGTAGAGCTTCAACATGCAACAAGAAGAAATGGGAATGAGACAAAACATTTTTTGAGCATGCAGTTTATTGAAAACAACGCTTAAACTGAAATAGGCTGTTTTACTGCTGATCAAAAGTTTAGGACCACATGCCTTTAAGACCAAGTCTGTGCAAAAATGTGGATTCATTGTCATTTTCTGTCAGGTAGTCACACTGTCATGACGTTCTGATGGCAAAGGCAAAACGATTTTTTGAACGTGGTCAGGTTGTTGAACTGCATAAGCAGGGGCTCTCGCAGCATGCCATCGCTGCTGAGGTGGGACAGTCGTTTGGAATTAATTATCAGACGGCATCTGAGACTGAAGAGCTTCAAAAACAAAAAATGTCTTCAAAGGCTTCGTCTCCTTGAACGCCACAGAACTGACCGTTTGGACTTTTATGGGTTTTTTGGGAGGTGTGGTCTTAAACTTTTGATCAGCAGTAAAACAGCCTGTTCCAGTTTAAGTGTTGTTTTCAATAAATTGCATGCTCAAAAAATGTTTTGTCTCACTCCCATTTCTTCTTGTTACATGTTGAAGCTCTACTTGGAACCTGATCCAACCATGAAAAATATGATTTTTTTGCCATTTTTCAAGTGGTCTTAAACTTTTGATCGGGACTGTATATTCCTTGATTTTTTTTTTCTTTTTCTGTTGGCATATAATCATATATTATCCAAGAACATGACACCTACACTCTACTTGCTGACCTCATATCAAATTTGAATGTAGGCTTACCCTATGTTTAATTACATTTTTACTCATAAACCCTTAAACAGCACAGAGTCTGCAGTTGAGAGAATACAAACTAAAGATGTTGGGAACAAGTTATGCTCAGAGTTTCAGTTTAAAATAATCTGAAAGTGCCACATTTTCACTGATTCTTTTATTCACAGCTTGTTTTAAGTGCAACATAGATTTTCTGTAGGGGGGCTATGTTTTATATGTTTTATATGTGTAGCTAGTTAAGGCGTACCTTACTAAAACCACTGAATGTTGCTTTGTCTCTGGAATGTGCATAAAATTAAACTGTATACAATGTTGTTATACTTGATTCTAATCTTCTGCTAATTCTCTTTTATACTGCTGGAATTACAGATACTTGAACACAGAACACACACCAAGAATACTTCTTCAATCAATCAAATTATTTTCACTTGGACCCAGAAAGTAAAGAGATTTCCACATCTTCTTTAATAGGCTAGTAACCTTCAATGTGTAATTGGATCTAGTTTACAGTTTCACAGCTCTAATGTGCAGCAGTCACCTTAGAAATAAACAGCACCACAGCGAGGGCCCTCAGCGATAAAATAATTAACTGGAATAAAAATGTTTATTTTATCGCTCTGTGCACTAAATTGCCAGATTAATGATTTGCTGCAACATTCATCTCTTGTCTTTTATACAACAGTGTTGCAATTTACTGGTATATTTTGTTCTGTTTTTTCTTTTTTTGTAGATTTCTAATCAGCATGTTATTGGTAAATGTCTCTGTGGAAGTAAAGTCATATAGCCTGCAAAACGTCCCATTTAGATTGGTTAGATGTTGCCAAGACCACCCCTTATATGTAAATGAAACCCAGGCTGAAAGGCTTAATTAGCGAGTGAGTTGATAATCAGCTTTGTGTGACCGCTTACCCTGATTATCAGTGTTAGAATAAACAAATCCAGATAACAGAAAGATACCATATACCCTATATACTTCGTAGTATAGGGCTTAAGACGCTGGCAGAAAAATGTTTGGTTTATTTCAGTGGTGAAAACGGGCTTCTATCGTTACCTCATATTCAACCAAATAAATTTCCTTATTTATCCTTTGGCTTTTTGTGATTCTCCATTTTGGATTTTCTTCATTTCTCATATTTTTGGATTTCTGCTTCCCATTTTAAACTTTGTTTTTTGAACAGCTATTAAAGCTTGCCTTTTGCTGGTTAATTTCGGCTCCCGTATTCTGCATTTGATTCCTCTACTCAACTCAACACGATATTTGTAAATAGTTTCTTTCACATTTGCCTCTGAACCAGGGGTTTTAAATTCACTGTAGTTTGATCTCAAGTAGGCTGACTAGTATAATAATTGCTTAATAATATGTATAAGAGCCCTCTTTATTGTACAAATGTACAATCTGAAAATGTTCACATTTAAAGATTACAAAACAGATGATTAAGAGCCTGAAATAAGGCTCTCAAGAAAAATAAGTACAATTAAGCAAAATGTCTAATGTTTCCAGTCTGCTGCTGTTAGTTGTACATTACAATTTTTAGATCACAAATGATCTACAAAGCACAGATGTTAAGTTTTTAATAGAAACAACATTATTTCAAAATTTTATCATCCAAACAATTAAATTCTCATGTTTTTCTTCTTGTATAGTAATGAGGTTTTCCTCACAGCTGGAATAACACTTCATTTTATTGATAAAATTTTAATGACATCTCTGCAAATATCCCACTTGGCAAAGCAATATAGCGGGACATATTGGTCCCTGTGGCCAGCCCGTTTTGGCTCTTGGGCCATATATTAGACCATGATGAACATAAACATGGAAGGTTTTTAAAAATGATCAACTCTTGTTGATGCTGTGGAGTTGAGTACAGACATTCAGACTCGCGAGGTCACTTGTCTGGAAAATGTGACCTTACAATAAGTCAGCTTGATCAAACAAATTATGGGGACAACTTCCATCTATACATCTATTAAATCACAGCACATATAGGAAAAATAAGCCGATTTTCGTACTTTCACAGAGATGAGTGAGTCCTTGTCTATTTTGTTATGTCTAGTTTCTCTAATGTAATGACCTTAGGTCATCAGCACAGTTAAAGACAGGTAGCCTTGTAATTTTCCCTCACTTCAGTTTTTTTCCCTCTCTCTTAGGTTAAATTTTCAGGACCTGCCTTTATAATGAAAAGTGAAAAGATTACATCAGATTTACTTACACAGGGTTATAATTTTACCACACATGTTTGAGCTGTTTATTTGCACAGGAAAAATCTGCTGTACCTTAACACAGATATTTGTTTTTGTTTCAAGTCCTGGTCACAGCCCATTTGCCACTGCCGTGATTTATTCCACAATCTAATTTAGAGTCTTTTATTATCCTGGTTGTTTAAATCTCGCTACAAGAGCACAAGGGAGATGTGGGAAGCATCAGCAAAGAGAAAGTGAAGAAGAATTCAAAGAGTCTGTAAAAGTGCGAACTGTCCCCTGCCTCAATGAGTTTTTTAGACAAATAAGAGCTCTAAATCTTTAAAATAATCCGTGGGTGTCACAGAGAGGGGGGAAAAATCTCTCTGCTTTAAACAATACTTCTTTTGGCTTTTGTTTTCTAATTTGAGTCTTAGATAATACATCTATGAAAGAGCACTGAGCATCAGTATCTCTCACAAGAAACATTTTTACCAAAGAGGAACTGCACTGTTTCACTGATGCGCTTCTCTTTATTTAATGGCCTTGCATTATAATCACATTAGTGCATTGTCCATCTTGTTAGGAAACTTGCTGTGCGATTTCCAGCTGTATATGTAGATCAGAGCCAAGGGAAGTTAAATGAGAACATTTCATTTTAATCTCATTCTCATTTGCAATGAAATACTCACTCACTTTTTTGGGGGGATATATATACATACTCCAGTCACATACTGCCCAGAAATAAAAAGCTGTTTGTTATGTCGTAATTATAAAAGCAATAATATATATTGTGTACATTACTTTTAATCATTAGTTAGTTTGATTTATACAATATATGTTCATTTGAAGAACGTTGTGTATTTTATTGGTTATTAGTATATTTACTTAGATATCGGGTCGGCCATCATTTCTTTTATTCATCACAGTGATAATGATTTATCATTTGGATTCTGGTGTGGATGGTGTTAGGACATAAGATTTATAAAAACAGCTCTAATACACTATATGTCCTTGGTTTATATACTTCAGTCATCTAATTTGCTGGATCTTTCCTTCATGTATCAAGTCAGATCAAATCTATGAAACTGGTTATTTTGCAGTTAAGTCAGAAAGTGCAGAGGCCAGAGTTTGTTGAAAGACATCTTATCAAACAAGCTAACAAGACACTGGGAAAGTTTGCAGTTGAGCATTCATCTTACTACCCCTGCGGAAGCATTAAAAAATGTCAACCATTGCCACTGCTGCACCGTGACCACAAGTAACACAAACAGCTGTGAAAACAAACGTGGATTGTTGGAGCTTATTTTGAAGCAGTAAGAGTCTGTATATCGGTGCTTACCAGGGCTTGAAATGAGCACTTACCTTCTATTAATAATAGTATAATTGTTGGGTGCAGTGTAATGTGCTACCGAACTTGACACGTGACAAATTACCTGTGCTGAATATACCTATGCTCAGTATACTCACCTGAATAAATTCAGTGAATTTAGTCTTACATAGTCATCCTGTGGATCCTGATGACTTCACAGCATGCTCACATCACAGTAGCACATTAATATAGAATAATGATAAGACCCACTTTGTAAAAGCTATATCCTCTTATCTGAAATTAAAAATCCCTCAAGTCATTCTGAATCAAGAATTTATTGCACCCATGGTGCAAAAGTGATTAAATTTATTAGATCTAAAATGGGTGTGATCCTATTGTTATGACCAATGAGAATTTGAGACCCAAAAGCAGATTTAGGCTAAAAAAAGTATTTTAACAATGTTTACAGCATGATAATATGAAGCTAACTGCAGTGCTAGTGGTGGTAGGGTGGCTAAGAGGATGAGAAGCATGCTGCCTGCAGAGCTGTGATGAGTAAGGAGAGCTGGCATGGCTGATGAGGCAAGGTTGGCTGAAGGCAGAGAGGAAGAGGAGGAACCTGAAGCACAGATGCAGAACTAGGAAGCCTGAGAGAATCTACTAGCCAAGTAGAGTGAGCAATCTTGTGAACAATGACTGAAAAACTGGGACCTAAATGCAGTTTGCTGATGGGATGAGGAATGAGGAAGAACAGGCAATCTGGCAGAGGCAATAAGGACCAGGTGTATTGGCTGATGCAATCTGAAGGAGGTGTCACACCCAAACACAAACACAAACAAAAGACACAAAAGCTGCAACCATATAGATCAGGCACTAAGCAAAAGCAAGGAAGAGGGGAGAAAACTAACAGCATGGCCTAAGCAGTGAGACTTAGAAGAATAATGCCAGAATTACTGAGCCTATTGCTCATCTCAAAGAAGAGAAATGGCTTTCTTTCCTCCACAGATATTTTAGTTCTATTCTCTGGACCAGGGGCTTTGATCTTAGATGTACTTACCTAATATCTCCCAGTGCCTACTCAGTGCATTTAAATGTTTATATAATTTTGGATTTAGTTGTAGTTACTTGCTGTATTCCAGTATGAACACAAAAAGAGCTTGACTGCTCTATTTCTATTTCGCTCTGCATTTTACCTGCTAACGAAGAAGAAAAATCAGTGGATTAGATGATGAAAGATTGGATTCCTTGATTTTCTTGCAGTCTGTCTTTCTTTCTTTCTGTCTGTCCTCCCATCCATAAATAAGCTGGAACATTGTAAGAGCAGCACATAATCACCACATTGTGCTCTTCAGTCCACCTACACTTTAAAACAATTTTTTTTTTATAAAGACTGCTGCCAGGAGCCAAAATATGAAACTATTCTGTTCAGAGAGCTGACAGACGTGACAAAGTTGTCAGAATCGAAGCTCCTTAGTGACTGACGTGGTGACCTGAACAGTGAATTAACAGTAAATTGGTCCTGTTTTTGGAGCCCTAACTTTAATATGATGGATCGATAACTGCAGAGGTCCCAACTCTCAGTGTTATTGTTAATTATCACTACCAGTATACTGACCAGGGCTGTGCTTAGATATCGCACTTGTTGAAGTCACGATGCACTCGGCAATGCATCTTGTTTAAATGCAGCGCAGCATTTGATCTGTAACTCTGCTTAACGGTTTTAAACCTCATATAATTGTGCTTGTCAGAGTAAAAACTAGCCACTGTCCCCCATAATAATTATTTCTAGCAATTACCATAAACAGTTGTGAAATAAAATATGTGTATTTTGAACTGTGTTAAACTGGAGAAAATTTTACAATGTTGAGTGGCATTTAGGGATTCCTCTCATTTTTTTACAGACTCCAATCTTCCCTCTTGTTCACAGCTGGAGTGAAGGTGAAGTACTTTTGTGCTTTAATTCCTTTTTGTACCATGTAGAGTCTGGATATCTGTCAGAATGAACAGAGTAGGTGATGAGAAATATTTCCTTTTGTGTGACGGCGTTCGATTTTAGGATGATTTTCTTTTTTATATATTTCAAAAGCAGGACACATAGAGGTCATTTAAAGCTGAACACTGTATTATTCTGATTTTGGAAGGACAGGTTACTAAAATAAAATATTAGGAGGGTTGCAAAAAAGACTAAAGCATGTTACATATAGCACAACATCCATAATAAACAGCACACGTGTCAGAACAAGTATCTTGTACAATGTTTAATCTTTTAGGAGGTCCTCACTGGGGAAAACAGCAACTTTGACTCTGATGACTACTGGCGATGTATGCACTGCTCCTAATTTAAATTTTTAATAAGCATATGTCTTTGTGAATCATAGTATGGGCGAAGAATCTAAGAGCCATCCTCATTTGTAACTTAGTTTGTAATTCTCTGTTTAATGAAAACATTGTTGATTATATTTTTTAAAATTATTTTCATTGATCTCCCAGATCTGTGCACCACTTTTAATATATCTGTAGAAACTGTAGTATTAGAGGCATAATGGGAACGACCAGCAGATCGGACATACTTGCAGCTGCAGTGATATGCATGTGAATATGGCTTAAGACCTTTAATTTATGGATAATATTGTAACGCACACTTAATATTTTGTGTTTTCAGTAGTTTGTAATGTAAAAATATTTGTGAAAATATTCAGATTGCACAAATGGTCATGAAAAGACAGATTCACCACAGGAAACCACATTTAAATTTATATTTAAGTGCCTCTTTATAGTAGCAAAGGAGGTCATTGAAAAAGTTGTCGACCTGAAATTGATGATGTGCTGTCTTGAGTGCAGCAGCTGTGAAGGAGTTTGAGTTTAAATATGCACACAGACTGACTCTGCGGTCAGAACTGACCTGGAGAACTTTAATAGGAGCACAGGAGGCACTAGCTGAGGGACACTGTGTCTGACCATTGGGTACAATTACAGAGTTTCAGATTGCTTTATTGATTGTTGTTGTAAAAGGGCATTACCTTTAACTAAGTTTATTTTGAAATAGAGTAGCTATTAAAGCTGGGATAAAGACAATTGTCACTTGGCATACACAAGATTGATAATCACTAAAACAACACTGGCTTTACTTTAATATAAGTTTTTAATTTAAGGTTCTGCTAATAGACCCCGGAGGCCACACTGTTAGCCCTGATAAAGGATATTAAAGTGAAGACAGGAATAATCTTAGAAATCCACTTCACTTCGCTTTTCTTGCCTCAATTTGATAGTTGATAGCAGGCAGGAACCATACATTACAGGGAGTGCAGAATTATTAGGCAAGTTGTATTTTTGAGGAATAATTTTATTATTGAACAACAACCATGTTCTCAATGAACCCAAAAAACTCATTAATATCAAAGCTGAAT
>VVHJ01029408.1:8712-22903 GCA_015107715.1 Tylochromis polylepis
GGGGGCAGGAGGCGGGTGAGGGCAGCCAGGATCATTCCCAGTAGATGAATATATTTTATAAAAGGAAATTCCAAATAAGATCTGTATACAACGTTGTGATTAATAGGGGAAAAAGACATTCACACTTCCCTGTTTAATGTATTTTGTTTTCATCCAACTCCAAAACAAATTTAATGAGACTGAAACAAAAACAAGTACAAATGGAAACAAGTACTCTGAATTTCAGTCTCTCCAGTCTGCGATCTGTGAACCCAGTGGACTCACTCAAAAAGCTTTTTAAACTGGAATTTGGGTAACATTTCACACTATTTTATTGTTTATTTCTTTTTTTTTTCGTCGGTTTTATTTGACGTGATGCACGTTGTTATTAGTATAAATTTGTTAATGTTTCTCAAGGCCCGCTATTTACCTTCTTCCTGATTTCTTAATTTTTTCCATATTTGTTGCACTTCAGTGTTTCAGATCATCAAACAAACCTTCCATACTCAGGCCTGATTACTGTCAGACCTGCTAAATCAAGAAATCACTTACACAGAACTTGACAAAGTATTTTAAAAGATCTCAAAAAGCAACACATCACAGACAAACACATCAACACAGACATTTCTAAGCCTTTGGGACTCCAGTGAACCATGGTGAGAGCCATCTTCCACAAATAGAGAAACTTGGAACAGGATTAAACCTTCCCAGTGTGAGGATTGACCGGCCTAACAAAATTACACCAAGAGCGCACCGATGGCTCATCCAGAAGATCTAAAAAGAACCCAGAACAACATCTAAAGAATTGCAGGCCTCGCTTAATGTTAAGGTCAGAGTTCATGATTCAACAATAAGAAAGACTGGGCAAAAATCTCATCTATGAAAGAATTGTAAGGCCAAAATTACCGCTGACCTAAAAGAACGTGAAGGCTCGTCTCACATATGGCAAAAAGTGCTTCGCTACTTCAGGACCTTGATGACTTTGTGTAACTGATGGAACCATGAATTCTGCTAACACACCTGCAAGTCCACCTATAAACTATTAAATGACAGACAAATAATAACTCTGGTTCAAAAAATAAATCTTTTGAACCAGAGTTATTATTTTGCTTCATTGTGAATACTATACTATTCATATTCATTCATGCACCAATTCTGAATGCTACGGATAAGAGAAGATTTAATTGTTCACAAATAACAAAAAAAAAGTCAAATGTGTTATAGTGTGAAGTAAGTTATTGTTAAAACTATTTATAAAGTATTTGCTATTTCGCCATGGCAGATGGGTTTGGGAGACTACAGTAAAAGGTAAAGTAGTGAAAATGGAGAAATTAAAACCTTGGAGCTGCTTCATGTGCTAGACTTGTTGCTGCCCCGTTATTTTTAAATATTTGTAAGACAGTAGGGTAGCAGATGATGGGAACTAATGCCAAGGATGGTGCAATAGAAGAAGGTGGTAAATACTGTAGCATTTAAACTAAAGGTATGCAAGTCCAGCTGCTGTAAAACTCGAGGATGCGTGACGAACACCTAGACTGCTTTAAATAAAACATCAATTATAGATTTCTAAAATGTGTGGCCTTGTTGATCTGACAGTGAAAAAGAGGGTAAAAGTTGTTGAGTTCAGAAGGTTGTTCTGATCAGGAGCATTGGTCACGATCAATACTTGCCTTGGGACAGGGCTAGGATCCAGGATGAGAGCAATTTTTGCCCTCCATGCTGACGTAATTAATGATAGTATGCAATTAATCATGTATGATTGGTTACATTGTAACAGACTCTGCTGGAGAGGCCAGTTTCTTTGTCTGTCATTTATTAGTGTTTTCACGTTGTTTCTGTTCCAATGGAGAGAGTGATGCAGAGATGCAGACCAAGGGAATCGATCACACGTGATGGCATTTGTAACTCTGACGTAAAAGCCACAATACTAAAAGCTGAGCACATGGCGAGTCTCCCCGTGTCCACAACAGGGGTGAAGTAATGGAAATATATCACGGAGAAAACGGAGCTTTTGGTAGCTAAAGTAAAAAATTTCTATGAGAAACATTGACAAGTACAAAGCATGAGGTTGAAGTGAATACTAAGCAGTTCTTGATCTGCTGTTAAAAGACAAGAGCCCAACATGCAAACAGTTGAACTGCCCTTTAGATTGCATTTATAAATTAATGAGTTAATTGTTTATTTGAAATATATTGCACCAAGAAATCACAACCACCATGCTGTACCGTGTGCTTGTCTGTTATGTGGTGCAGGCAAAGTAGATCTTAACAGTTGGAGGAGGTAACAATAAAGATGCTTAAACAAGGTAATGAAAGGTCCTCTGTCACTATGAGCCTCACCTGTCATGTTGCACCTGTGGTGATCATTTGCATTGTGTAAACACAGAAATAAAGGAGCTTTAAACAAACTAACAAAAAAAGGCTGGTATGTGGAAAAAGAGGAGCACATCTCAAAGTTCCACAATTTTCACAGTTAAAACATACAAAGTTTATACCTGTTGTGTTTTATAAGTGTCCAAAATCACTTTCTATGTACTGTATAATGCTCTATTTGAGCTCCAACACATGGAGTGTTACATTTATCGACCATATAGCTCCCAGTCCATCAGTGAAAGGAAAAGGTGGACTCTATAATAACAAATAATCAGGTAACTGAGTGATTTTTTTTTTACATTGTTTGTAAAACAGTACACCCCACAGGTTCAGTAGCCTGCAGAAACAATTTTTGCATCAATAACTTGAAGCAATCATTTTCTGTATAACTTTATTGGTCTTTCATATTGCTGTAAGCCCATTATAGTTTTACACTATTGATTTATTCCATTGAGATTTGAGGGCATTCATTTATGCATGGCTCTCTTAAGATCCCAGCACAGCATTTCAATCAGGTTAAACTCTAGATTTTGAATGGGCCATTCCAACAACTTGATTTCTTTTGCTGCTGTGCTTGATTTCATTGTCTTTTTGCATTTTTGGACCATGCAGAGTTCACGGTCAAGTCAGTGATGGCGCACAGATGCTGTGGCTGCAAAACAAGCCCAGACTGTCACCCCTCCACCACTGTGCATGCTAGTATGAGGAGTTTGTGCTGACATGTTGTGTTTTAGTTAGGATATTATGGTCAAACATTTCCACTTTGTTCTGTTCTTTCTAAAGGACATTGTTCCAGAAATCTTGTGGTTTGTTTAGATACAACTCTGCAAACTGAAGCAGTGCTGCCATGTTATTTTTGTATAAAAGAGGCTTTCTCCTGGCAACCCTTCAAAACAAGCCATACTTTTTCAGTATTTTTCTAAATGTACAGTCATGTATTTTAGCATTTAGCATGCTAACTGAAGCCTGGGGGAAATAATGATAATGATTGATCAAGTGCATCAGAATATCAACGCCTGGCTGTTACTTTGCATTTAAATTTCTGTGAAAGCAGTAAGGGCGTACTTAGTTTTTCACAGGACTGCATAAATCTTAAATGAGGAGTCAATTCAGACCTCAGTTTCTAATTTTTTATGTCCAGTAGAGTCATCATCACTAATTTTTTAGGAAAAACAGAAAAATTCACAATCAGAGAGCTCTCTCTCCACTGCCAAGGACACATGCTTCAACTAACATTTGAAATGGATGGCAAGGACCAACGTTGCAATTGTAAAGTAAAAATTATCCAGATCCACACATTTTCATTGCCTTTTTCTTTTTGTGAGGCTACACCTTTCCTCAAAGTTTATTTAAATTTAGTCAGCCAGTGTTTTCGCTTAATCTTGACAAAAAAAATAAAAAAAATAGCACCAGAAAACCTGGGCTTCCTCAGCTCTCGCCATGGGGGAGGAATAAAATGTCCATGTGGCCATGAAATAGCTTTAATCCGGTCATTAACATGTTTACCTTGGTGTTAGTTTTACTTGTGTGAGCTGAACTTTTCCAACTGCATTTCCATGGATACTGGCTCTACTCTCTCATTACAGCAACTGCTGCCAGAGCAGCTGAATGTAGCTACAGTACGCATGTGACACACAGCAAAGACAAAAATATCTCCCCTTAATTGTCATTTTACTTGCCAAAAATCTTTAATTATACTTCGTCTTGGGAGTTCATTTGATACCGCTGCTTGACAAAATGTAGGCTTACGAAACTGTAATTAATCATCACAAACGGCGAATGTGTTCTAAAACGAGACACATGCACACACTCATGAGAAGGAAAGTGGGCCTGAGCGCTTCATTCTTAACTGTCATTTTATAACAAGAGGCAGATTACAGTGCGTTTATAAATACACAGAACCTCTGCGGACGTTTGATGAGCAGTGTGGGGATCTACAGATGCAGATCTGCAGATGGTCCATGGCCTTGTGTGAGGGTGGGCCTGGCAGGCACTGGAGGGAGAGAAAACAGTAGAGAGTGATTGTGAGCATTTAATGTTTGTCCTCAGTTTGTGTGCTGTACATCCCTGTTGAGACCAAAGGCCCCCTCTCGTGGCTTGCTCAAGCATAATAATCCCAGAAGAAAGCAGACTCGGTATTCCCGATAGGAATTAGTCAGTGATGCCAACAGCTCTCAGAGATTTGCTCACTTACAGGAGTTTGCTACAAAAAATTTGGCTGTGCTACTGAATTTGAATTAAATTAGTTGAGTTTATGTTCTGTATTGCTCTTAACTTTTTTTCTGTGGCCCATTTTGTTTAGATTTTTCACCAGAACATCTGAAACCACATCTTTACACCACTGGGAGCAGCCTGAACCACTGATGCAAGAAGGGATGAATTAATGCTTTTATGTTGTCAACTCTGAAGCCGTATCCTACCACATGAATATCACAGCAGAAACTAATACTCATCAGACCAGGGAATGTTTTTCAGTCTTCTACTGCCCGTACAAAGTATTGTCTCCATTTACTGTTCTTAGCTGACAGGAGTGGCACCCGGTGTGGTCTTATGCCACTGTCAAGGTGTTGTGCATTCAGATGTGCTCTTCTGCATACCTTGATTGTATTGAATGGTTATTTGAGTTACTGTTGCCTTCCTATGAGCTCAAAGTACTGCAGTCATTCTCCTCTGACTTCTGGCATCAACAAGACATTTTCATCCAGAGAACTGTTTTATGTTTATACATCTATTTGTTATGACTCAGGGAAAACATTTTCTTCTGCTCTTCCAATTCAGGGTTGTTGGGTCCCAAGAGCCTATTGTGGCTGACACAGGATGAGAGGGCAGGTCGCCTGTCTTGCGTTGGGCTAGCACAGAGCATGATACAACCGGTCACACTCACATCCACACCTACAGCCAGTTCTGGACTGTGGAAGGAAGCCGGTGTACCTGCAGAGAACCCACACAGACACAGGAAAACGTGCAAACTCCACACAGAAAGGCCCCAGACTGGATTCAAACCCACAACCTTCTTGCTACATGGCTACTATGGCCTCCATCATTACAACTTTACAAACATTTAACACCCATACTATCTATCTGTGATTACCCTCGTATCAAGATAATAATAATAACACAAAGGACTTATGGTGGGGTTTTTTTACAGCCCCCATATTGTGTAGGTGCAGGAAAATGGCCTCAGACTCCTCATTGAAATTTACTAACCTGTCTTATATACTTGATAATCTAAATGTGAATGGACTGGAGGTAAATGAAACATTTTTGCTCGATTGCCAGGCTTTAGGAGAAAAAAATGAGAGGCCCTACAGTATAAAACTTTTGTTTTATTTTAATATAAAGACAGGACATTGCAACCAACCAGCAAACCAACCGTTGTGCAGAACTGCTGGTGTTCCAGCTTGGTTAGTTATTTCCCAGTGTTATCAGTCTTTGTGCTAAGCTAAGCTATTAAGCTGCTTGATGTAGCTTCAGAAGTTTCCTCAGACAGCACCTGGCTTAAAGGACACATTTCCAAAAACATGATTATTTGAAAGTTTACAAAGTTTGGTGTTTGTGGTAAATACACATAAATAAGAAAAAGCTCTAGGACATACATCCACAGTTTCATTTTGTCTGTTTTTCCCTGCTCTTAAGAACAGTATCAGATGTACTAGTTTCTGTGTTTACTTTCTTGTTCCCAGTGAAAATTATTATTTAAGATACAGTATGATTTGGTCGTGTGTATCATGTTATGTTGGTTGTACTCTCTGTTCAGTTATCTCTTTCCTTTGAGACTTCAGGGTCAGAGTAACCATCTGTGCAGCGGCACATCATCAGCCATAAGACATCTGTTAAGAGGAGTTAGTGTTCAGTTTCATTTTCTCTAGGTGATGATACTTGATAGGACACAGTCACCATATTGGGGCCCCATGAGAACCAATGAAAGTTTGCTTTCTGACAAAAGACAGTCTTTAACTCCTGCATGGTAGCACGGGATCATTTCCATTCTGATGTCAAGAAATAAAGGTTTTGCTGGAGGATGCTTTCTTGGATATAACCTCTGTAAACCATTGGATTACATCACCAAGGTAAACAATTTTCTGATTTTCCATTAGAGATTTGCATGCCATTAATATATGCTGGGGGATTTCCTTTACAAGCAGTTGAGCAGGTGTAAAGGTATCCAAGCAGTAGTGGTGTGTGTTTCACTTTAGTTCAGCATTAGATACATACCATTGTAAGTGCTATGACTCAATGAGATCAATTTATAGCAACAAAGCAGTTGTTTTTTAAGAACCATGCTTCATCTTATAAGCAATTCAGATATAAAAAGCTAGAGAATTAACCTTTAATCTCCTAGAGTCTGCTTAATTAATTCTAATAAGTATTCAACTGTTTTGATTGTCTTTATGCTAATGAACTCTCACCAAGATCCCACCAAGAACCTCCTGGGAAATAACAGCACTCCAGGTCCAATGAAGCCAGTCAATCAAATGCAGTTAGAGTAGTAATGTGTCTGGGAATGTGCACCCTAAGCTTCGGAGGACAGGACAGGACCATGTCGCCCCTTGTTGAAGACTATTACTGTTGCCAGTTCCAGCCCAACACCTTTGACCCCTCCCGCTGCAGCTCCTGCCTACGGCCAGATCACATGCACGTCAGCAGCGCTCCTGCAGCAGATGCTGCACAACAGGATACTCCGCAGGAGCTGGTATGTAGCTACATCAGTGTCTCTGTGTTTTCTGTGCAGCCATCTGGGTCTGTACAAATTTTTTAAATTAAAGATAGACCAGAGCATCGTTCAGCTGATCATATAACTGATCACAAGGCCACTTACAAACTTTAAAACCAAGAAGAGGGATTTGAGCATTTCCCAGGTCTTTTTGAATAGATCCCAAAAAGCTAAATGTGGAGCAAGGGTCATTTTTGTGTTGCCAAAGGTACTAAAGAATGGAAACTAAAGGTTTTTTATGGTCTCACAGAATAGCCTTATCCTTTATTACAATTGTAAGTCTTACTTTAGCTACTATCTGTCTGGTAATCCTCTGCTTCATTAAGAATGCATACATACTGCCAGAGGTTTCTTCTTGTTAAAAGGGAGTTTTTCTTTCCCACTGTTGCCAAGTGCTTGCTCAAAGGGGGTCATTTGATTGTTGAGGTTTTCTCTGTGTTATTGTAGGTCTTTAATTTAATTTGATTCCATTTGATTTGGCACTATATAAATAAAACTGAATTGAATTGAAATTGAATTGACTTGAACAGATGGTCAGGATCTCTGTGCTATGGCTGAGGTGAAGGTTGGAGGCAGATAAGTTGTTATGGTGAAGCAGCCAAAGAAAGAAGTTTGATAAAACTTTGAACAATTTATCCACAAACTTGATAAATGGCCTGTATTTTGTATAGTGCTTTACTTAGTCCCCAAGGACCTCAAAGCGCTTTACACATTCAGTCATCCACCCATTCACACACACATTCACACACTGGTGATGGCAAGCTACATTGTAGCAACAGCCACCCTGGGGCGCACTGACATAAATGATGAAGCTATGAATTCTTATATCCAAAAGGTAAAAGGTCAAGTGTGGATTAATGTGGATGTAAAGAAGAACTTTCTGATTAGCACAAATATACCACCATACCCTCATGGTCTCTGACTGGAAGCCTTCATTGAGGTGATGAAAACTGTAGATCCATTTACTTCTTTTGTGATTTATTCAGTTCAACAGTTCAACAACAATTCATAAGCACGACATAATTTTGGTTTGTTTCCTAGGTAACCAGCCCATATTTATAATTAATACAATGGGTGCAAAACAGGGTCAACATTGCACAGTTGTAAATATTTGTGTACCAAAGGCTTGACATGTAGTCAAGGTTCAGGTTGGCTGCAAAACTGCCCAAATGCTGAGATTCTTTGCTTATGCAACATTTTTATAGACATTTAAAATCAGATAAAATGACAATTTACAAGGATGACGTGAGCCTATAATACATTTACCAAGTGATAAAACTGTGGAGGTGGGAGAAGGATGGTGGCATTTGATTCTGTATCATTAATTAATGAAAGCTCATTACCATCCTTGGGGAATAGGTTGTAATCTGATATGCCCATATGACACATGCAGACACATATCCTCGTGCAACACCGGCCCACTTAACTTATTATTCAGTGCAATGTCATTGTGAAACTTATGTTAGTCAACATCATGACTCTAATGTAGATTTTATTCTCAAGTGAAAACAGAGAAAAACGACTACATTTTCTTTAGTCCTGCATTCATGCAGGGGTTCAGGAGCTAAAATGAGAAAAAAAAAGTTTTGTGTTAATGAGAAGCTGACCTGAAGGAGAGATCAAGATGATGATAAGAAAGACACTAAGTGGGCAGTTCTGGTGATGCAAAAGCACTGGAGCAATGAAATAATGATGAGCATGATCAGAGACTAGCTTGAGTTACGTCCTGTGCAGGCTGGATGTGTTGGCTTAGCTGGAATGAATGGAGAAGCAAAGACAGAAGTGGCTACACATAGCTACACAGTTTTGACAGCAGATTTGGCTGAAGGTCGATGAGTGATTGCAGTAAGTGGAATATGTGTTAATGTTCAGATTCAGGAAGTTAGTTGGATTTTTATTTTTGTGTAAAAATTCAGTTCATTTTCCTGTGACTTGTTTGATTTTTAAAGTTAGTAGATAGAAGACACATGTCATCGCATAGTTGCTGTGTGAAGCTTTTAGTGGGTCATAATTAGATATCAGTATTGGCTGGTTTATTGTAAATCCAGATAACTGAGAAACTTGCACTTTTAGGAGGTTAAATATTTTTTAACATTGCAGAATAAGTCAAATTAGAGAAGGCTGCAGTTGCGATGCCAAACTGACAATGCTGACTCCCATAAATTTGTTTAATTCTGTCATTTTTTGGTTTTAGATTGGTTGAAATATCACAGTTAGGACTACTGGAACATGTTATTACTGAACTGTTTTAAAAAAATGCAGACATTGTTTCTACACTTTTACTTTGAATTGAAATAATTTTTTAAAATAGAGACAAAACATTCTGATTGATAGCATTTTTCTTTTTTTCTTTTTTTTTAAATATCTAATTGGCACCATTAATCCAAATGCTAAAGGTATGTTTCTGCTCCCCACAAACCAGGATACAGATGATGATGATGATGATGATGATGATGACAACACACGTGCCCTGTCTGAGGTGACCACAAGTGCCAGTAGTGATGATGTCAGAGGCGGCTGGACCTACGAGTGGAGTCTAGTGCACAGTCTGAGTCCTGAGTGGGAACTTAATATCTGTGATACTGACATACAATCCAGGTGAGTGTATCCAGTGTCCCGTTTTCAAGAAACCACTTTTTACCAAGAACCTGCCTGTACTATATACACTGGGTTAGTGAACGAGTATCACCGGCTGACCAGCTCAATGACATCCATTAGCTTAATCATGCAGTTGTGATCATAAATTTACATACACTAATGATGGGTGTGAATGTCATAGTAATTCTGGGGTTTTAATAATGTGAACTGTACTGTCCATTGACTTTTAAAAACAAGAGCTGGATGCACAAGTTTTAATTTATTTTGGATTTTCTCAAATCCACACAGGGCAAAAGTATACCCTCATTAATATTTGGTTAAATCTCCCTTAGAAAGTTGCACCTCAACCAAACTGTTTTGGTAGCGATCAATAAGTTTCTGGCATAATTCTGAATAAATATTTGACCACTTTTCATGGCAGTATTGGTAGAGTTCATTTAAATTGGTGGTTTTCCTGGCACAACTGTGGCTTCTAAGTATAGTCCACAATTTTAAATAGGGTTGATGTCGGGGCTTTGAGAAGACCATTCAAAAAGCTTAATGTTAAGCATGCTTTATCCATTCCTAACGAGTTTTGATGTGTGTTTGGGATCATTGTCCTATTGGAACACCCAACTGCATCCCAGGTTCAAGCCTCAAGATGTTGATGTGAGGTGAAGTTGAGGAATTTGGAGGAAGAATTTGGTCCTCCTTCTTTATTATTCACCACTTTTGTACAATGTGCCACTACCACTGTCAGTAAACCAGCAAAAATGTTGTGGCTCCACAATAATGACAACCTATCTGCTTATTGATAGTGCAGGCACAGTGAGCTTCCTTATCTGGAAATTCAGCATAGAAAGGGATGCATAATCATCATCATAAAATGCAGTAATTACATCAGTGTTTTTTACTTTTCATCTGTGTGGACACAAACCTGGTCTCATCATATTTCCATAATGACTACCGTAGCACTCGGGGCTTCTGTTCAAATCACTGAATCTGCACTTTTCTCTCATAGTGTAGTGATCTCAGAGAGTCTCTGACTATAACTCAGGCTCTATATTCAGTGCACTGAGTCTTTTCCTCTTATCACAGCTGCAGCAGCACCGGTGAGTCTTTACACACTCCTCTAGCATTTTGTATTTATTTGGAAAGTCTGTTAAAACTTGAATGTGTGTGTTTTTGTGCATCTGAATTTGTCTTATCACATAAGGAATTGTCCCATTGATTGGGCAGTCAACTGTCCTGAGAGCTCAACTGAATCCAGACTAGTCCTTTGAAACCTCACTAATTAAACACTGTTACTATAACAGTAGATATGATGATTGGGTAGCACTTTATAATAATGTCACACTATTAATCATTAGTAAGGTATTAGTAAGTGCTTAATTCATCATTTATATATCATTGCTCCTCCTTAGTGTCTCATTTATAAATACAGATATGTTCATCCATCTGTTACTGTTACACCTTGTACAGCTATCACTGCTACTACATCACTGCTAGTAATAATCATCATCATAATCAGAGTCATAATAATACATCTGCATTTATACATGGCATACTAAGAAGGAGTAATGATATATAAATGACGAATTAAGTACTTGATAATACCTTACTAATACAATGGTAATGGTAATCGTTAAGTTAATTAAGCTAATAATTAAATTAATAATTAACTTAATTGACATATGAAAAATCAATGCTGTTTATATGTATATATAAACACACACGTTCAATTAAGTTAATGTCCTATAGATGGTGCTAATCCATAAAATGAATACTTGATCAGTCTTAATCATTTAGCACTGCAAGCTCCACCCCCAAAGTTCTTGTACTTTTTAATAGTAACACCTTATGAGCAGGGACTGTTTTGATGGTAACAATTTCCCCTGCTGAGCATAACTGAGTTCTGAGTTCCTCTGAGAAAATGGAGATTAAGATTATTTTCCTCCTTTGTTTTATGCCAAGGGTTTAATGAAAGACAAAGCTGATGGAAATCTTAAACTGACAGCACAGCAGATGTGTAGAGATGTTCTTGAAGCACTTCTTCACTTACTTGAGCAAACACTTTAGATGCATTCAAATAATAATTTATCGCCCATTGACTGACTGTCTACTACCTCTCCAAGCTCTCCAAATCAGTTGGACTCTTCAGAGAGGGGCCAATCCCCCAGCTTGGAGCGGCACGGTGTGGCTCAAAGAGAAATGACACGGCTGGATTCCTCTCCCCCACAAGGCACTGAAAGCTCCTGGATGGATGAGAGGAGAGGGAGAAACAGGTCCCGCCAGGCATCAGGTCAGTTACAGGCATGCACTTGATTAAAAAGCTGATCATCTTCATCTTTATCCAAGTTAGACCAAAGCTCCATCATGAGCTTTTTACAGAAGAATAATCCTCTCGTATAACCTACGTATTAAGGCAATGATCACAGGCTTGTTTGATTTTCAGAGTCCTGGGGAGATAGGGGACAAGAGAGTGGCTACTTCTCTCCTGACAGAAGAGGTGATGGTGAGCAGCAGATTGAGGAGGCCAACAAACGTCGGTTTCGTTACTACGAGAGGGGGCATCCCCTCCCAAGCAACTATGTTCCCGAGCCCAAGGCCTGTGTGCCCTACAGGAACGTCAGCCTTGGTGTGCCCTCCCAGAGAAGAAATCAGGAGACGTATATGCAGGAAACTTGGAGAAGTGAATCCCCACAGAGATACACATACCACTCAAACTTTAGACGAGGAGATTCACAGAGAAATTCTCCAACACGTCACAGCTCTGTGAGTCCAGAACGCTACAAGCTCACCGAATCGCCTGTGGGAGCTCGGAGAGGGAGCTCCCTCTGTAGGAGTCAGACTCAGTCTCATGCTTCATCTCACAGCTCTCCACAGCTTCCATCATACGGTCCTTCTTGCCATACATCAGGCTGGTCCAGTCCATCCTGCAGGAAGGGGTCCACTGCCTCTCGCACAGCGTCTCCCTCCAGGGCCCCATCTCACAGGCGTGCAAGCTCTTTGCTCTCACAGAATGGTGAATATGATGCTAAAAAGGGATGTAGTCGAGAATCAGGGAGTCCATCACAAGCTTCGAACAGGCACAGTTTGGACTCTGAGAAGCTGTACAGAAATCTCGAGTCTATCTCCCGCCGTGGCTCATCGGCTCTTCAGCAAAATTCATATGAGCCATCCCAACCATCCCCACGAATCAGAACAGCTGTCAACAGCTCGACCAACACTCGAACTCGGAACAGTCGTGACGTGTCACCATCCAGGAACGGCTACAGCACCAGCCACTCCCCACAAAAAGAACCCTGCTCCAGAGACAGCAGGCTGAGTCCACAAAACTCATGGCAGGGGTCTGCACACTCATTACTCAGCATCCCAGCCTCACCTGGATCCTCGTCATCGAGGCGGGGCACGGGCTCTCAAGTCTTTGGTGGATCGCTGTCACAAGCTACAATCACAGGAACACACGAAGCCGATGTAGGAAAAAACAAAGTCATAGGTGACCGAAGCAGGAGCGCCATCAGACGAGGCATGGACACCCTCCTGATCTCTGAACCCAAAAAGGCTGCAGTAGATGCTGAGGAGGTAAATACATCATGTGAGCAGGGATTTGGCTGACTGTCAGCCTTGAGTTGATAGCCAATGAACATACCCTGGATAATGCTCCTTTCTGGCACTTAGAATGACTAAACTTTAAAAAAAAAAGACTTAGTCTTTGATTCACTCTGATCCCAAACTAGCAACTGACACAATAAACTCATCAGGAAGTGTTTAAAGTGGTAAAGTACAAAGTCCATTATGTCATATAAATGAAATGAATGCAGGTTTAAGGCACTCCTGCACTGGTTTCAGTTTTCATAACTGGAGGCTTCATCCATCTTACATACTGTCTATTTGTTTAACAAAGATGACATAAAAATCAGTCTTACCACATGCTAACATGCTAAATCTTTTCTAAATCTGAGGTGGGGATGACCATAGAGGATTACATAGTGCTGGCTGATATTCCCAAGATCCAAGTGGAGTCAGAAGAAGAGTTTCCAGGGCTGAGGCTGAGGAACCAGAGTCCCAGTCCATGCAGGGACCAGAGACTCAGGACATACAGGTTGGTGATGTGGCATTGTATCACTGCTAGCCTTGAGCATCTAGGACCTGTTTAAACATGTAATTGGGCCCTACCTAAATGCCTCAACAGAAACCAAAATGTGGTTAGACACAGAAAAAATTCAGCTCATCCAAGACTGACAGAGGTTCTGAATGCACACGGTAGCCAAAATAGGCTATAGTAGTTATAGTTGACTAAGTTTTCTTACCACACTTTAAACCTTATAAATCTTCAGTCGTAATGTTACAGGCACCAAGAGCAACATTAACAGCACTTAATACAGCCTTGCACTACTTAACTGCTACCATAAGGAACTAGTGGATAAAAACCTTTTGTAGTCAGTCACTGCCTGAATTATCTCCTCTGAGATGCTCTGGCAGGTCTTTACTGCAGCCACCTGCTGGTTGTTATTTGGTCTCTGCCTTCAGTTTTGGCTTCAGTAAA
>VVHJ01029408.1:23148-33297 GCA_015107715.1 Tylochromis polylepis
TCAATTCATCCTGCTACTTCTATGAGCAGTCACATCACCAGTAAACACTAGTGACCTTATTCCATTGCACTCTCTGAAAATTGTATAAAAATGGCTGTAATTCATAAACAGCTAATGCAATACTTTTGTTCGGTCGCTTCACTTAGTGTTTAACGTCTGGACTTATGCACTACAATCCACTCACTGTGATACTATTTAGAGGCTAGAAAAGCTGGAAAATTAGTGGGCAGAAAACCCTTTGAAGATATGTATTTATCTGATGGAGTAACTGACAGCATTAATTTATGGCCTGAGAAAATAAACATGCTCTTGAACCTTTTGCAGAGGTCTGCAAAAGTTCACTTTAAAAATGCATTTCCTCTTTTCATTTCCTCTACACTTTAACTGTAAGGTATCAAGATGAAATAGACAGATCAAGCCAGTTCTACAGTTCAAGGCTGGAGTCAGATGAGAGGGGGAGAGGCAGAGAGAGAGGGAGAGACAGACGGGAGAAATGTCGAGACTCTGAGAACGGACGATCATCTCAAAGACGGTCGGCAGCATCTCTTCATACACAGGTAAGATGCAGTCACTGCAGGCATGTTTACCACAAACAGCCGCACTGAAAAATATAAGACAGTCCTGTCTGTTTAATACATCAAAGATCTCAGATAGCCAGAGTGGAAAACACAGATCCTCCAAGGTGAATGAGCGAGCGGCTCCTCCTGAACGCCTGCAGACACAGGTGAGCACTGTCTCATGACTTCCTGCGTCTGTATATATCACACGAGCATTTGGAGGAAAATAGGTCATTCATGTATTTCAGCCCCTCGCAGAGACACAGACTCGCAGGAAAAAGTCATTACCTAGCACTCTGTGTTTTAGGGCAACATGTTCATTTGATTTATCATCTTTATTAATAGGTTCCAGGACGGTTTCAGTTAACTGTTTCCTGTAGTTGCAGTGTTGCGCTGTCATGACTAAAACAGCTGAGTCACTGTACGCTGATGGATGACCACAAAATGAAATGTTCAAAAATGTTTCTGTTTCACTGTTGAAAACTTTTTTTTGGTAGTTCACAACATTTCCATATGTAAGCACCTCTGTATGCTTTTTGACTTTTATGACGTCCTCTTTACATATCACATCGGGCACTTCTTCCAACCTAATTCCGCTATTTTTCCTTCTCTACCACACATATTACAATAACAACGGATCACAACGTCATACACAGTGAGTATTTTTCAGTTGGCACTATCGTTCTAATAATGTACCATTGGTTCCCCTTTCCCTTCCTTTCCCCCTCTGACAGTTTGATGGTTCACAGAAACTACACATCTTCCTCTTTGAATGTTCCCGTTCAGTCGTATATTTCTCTGTCTGCACCTCTCTGCATGCTTCGATCTACATTAGTTATCTCATGAGAGCATTCGTCTGTTTCCGACAGTTTCCGCTTCCTCTAGTTTCACAATGAAGTGTGAGAGACAAACCACAAACAGAGCTCTTTCATTCTGTTCGCTCGTATCGCTTTAATTGCAGATGTTGTTACTCAAAGGGGTGGATGTCCAGACTGGATGAACATGGAAAGGTAAAGGAATATTTTTGAAAATCTTATTATATTTAACTAAGATGCTAATTCTAGCTGTAACCACATCCTCACAAAGCCTGCCAGACAGGCTCAAAACACCACGAATGTGACTCATCATCGTGAAACATCTTGAAAAGAGTCTACGTACTGTAGAAATGAATGCCAACGAATGGGTTCAATGTTCATGGCACCAATTAGTTCATCTTGTCCATATTTACTGTGCTTTCCACAGTGGAGGAAACACTGGTTTGTTCTTGGTGACACCTCGCTGAGATACTACAGAGACTCAGAGGCTGAGGAGGTATGACCTGATGTGTTACACTAAAGCAGTTTCTGGTGTGCTGTTTTTGCACATTCAAGAAGACTTTATGAAGTTTGTTTTTTGCTGCCAGTAGATCAGTTTCCTGAAAAATGAACTGTTTGAGGGAGAATTGTGACCTTATTTGACTCTTGTCGTGCTGCAGTCAGATGACCTGGATGGAGAGATCGACTTGACAGCCTGCGTGAATGTGTCAGATTGTGATGTAGACAAGCACTACGGACTCCAAATACAAGTACGTATTTACAGTACTTTTGCTTTTTCTATATAAATAAAATTGAATTGAATTGAATTGTTAATGGTGTTGCTCGGTAGACGACCACACTGCCAATTTATCACCCCCTCCCCCCAACTCCTAGTTTCACAGCCAGACAATTAGATGTTTGGCTGTTTCCTGTTTAACGCGTGCGTGCGTGCATGTGTGTGTGTGTGTGTGTGTGTGTGTGTGTGTGTGTGTGTGTGTGTGTGCGGTTGTGTCTTTTGATCTGCCCCAGACAAAAGGAGCAGTGTTCACGCTCTCTGCTGTGACGTCCAGAATTCGGAAAAATTGGATGAAGTTACTAAAGCAGGCGATCCAGAACAACACACAGTGAGTCTGGCGCTATGGTGGGAGACAGTGGGACAGGAAGTGTTGAGATCCTTTACTTAGGACTGAAGGAAGACATGAAAATGTAAACATATTGTAATAATATGTTATATTATATATATTGTAATAATATGAATAATATCTGCAAAATGAGAGTGCACCTAGAGTCTGTGATCAGTATGTTTTGCTATTATATATTACATTGTTTAATGCATTGGGCTTAATGCAGACTGACTGACTGACTGTTGTAGCTGGTAGAGCTGGAGCTCATTTCAAGAACTGTATACACTATTTAGTCATTTCATTTAACTTAGAACCTGATGAGTGTAAAACAGTCAGGCTGGACTGTTTGTTGTCTGTCATTTCCCCAATTTGTCTCTCTTCACTGAAACTGTCAAATAAAGGCGGTTCAGGGTCGAGGTGGGGTGTGAGCCAATTCCAGTTGTGGAGAGGCAGGTTACACTCTGGACAGATAGTCTGTTGCAGGGCTAACACAGAGAGGCAGACAACCATTCATGCACACATTCACACGTACAGCCAGTTTAGAATCACCAGTTAACTTAATGCGTGCCTCTGGACTGTGGGAGGAAGCTGGATTACCTGCACAGGCACAGGAAGAACATGCAAATTCCATACATAAAGGCCAAGCCAGCCAACAGATTCAAACCCTTCTTGCTGTGAGGCAACAGTGTAAAAGTTCTGTCTACTTTCTTATTTTTTATAGTTTTATATTATCATTTTTCACAGAATTAACTAGCCCCATACCTGCACCCTTCATAGACCTTGTGCATTTTATTACCAAAGCAGTATAAAAAGATGGAATCAAGTTAAAATAAATTCTCTTAAATTAAATTAAAATTACTGATGAAAAAATGTCCCTGTCCCTCTTAATCTTAATTAGTAGCAGACAGAACAGAAATAGCCTACATGGTGTGTATGGTGCTAAAATCCTCAGTTTCCAAAAACAAGATCTGAACATTTCTGTCGAGCATGGCTATGATTGGGTGGTCTGCCTGCAGTGGACCTCGTCTCTCTTATCTTTCTTTGAATGTGTAACTCTACTCTCCTGTATTTCCCTCATTCGGACCTCAGCCAATCAGACACCGGCAGTGAGAAAGAGAACCCCCTCTCCTGGAGACCATCACCATGCCAACCCCCTGCTCAGTTCACCTGCAAGGATTCGGGCTATGAACCTGCCACTTCCACCTCCACCACTACAGGTGCAAACGCCTACCAGACCGAAATCCGCCACCAAGCAGCAGACAGAGATCTGGGTGCTGACTTATCACCAGCCAGTCAGAGAGAGGAAGGGGAGGGCTGGGACCGCGAGCAGGCGAAACGGCTGGAGGAGAGGAACAAGTGGTTTGAGGAGGGGCTCCCCTTCAATGAGATGGGCAGCAGGTGGGAGTCCATGGAGCTGAAAAAGGGGAGTGTACCTGTGCCTGTTATTGAAACTATGGACTCTGAAGTCAACAGGAAGTGGGCAGAATTTGAGACAATGTCATTTCAGGACATGAGCGCACAGTCTTTCATAGGCACCCAGGCTTATCAGTCAAGCACCGCACAGGCATCTCCACCTCTACTTACTCCCCAGACAGATCACTCATCACTTCAAGAGGTCGACCAGTCTGTCACCGGGTCACAAACCGATACATCAAACACAAAGGAGGCTCCTCCATCCATAAATGGTGCCCAGATCACAATGAATACAGCTGAAGCGCTTCAAAAAGAGGTAGGAGAGAGCTTTCAATAAAAAAAGCGATGCACAGAGTCAGGGCAAGAAAATTATACTAATATCCAACAGGGATCTGCATTTCAGTCTTTTTTTTCCCCTCCTTCCTCTCTACCCCTACACATTCTCTATAAAACAATCTCCCAGGCTGTTTCTCTTCGAAAGCAGGTAGAGAGCATTAAGAGGGAGCGTGCAGCCATGGGTACAGAGGTGGAGAGCCCCTGCGGCACTGGGGCGCCTTGTAGAGCCAGACTGGAGGCCATGGAAGTAGCACACAGGAAAGCACTGCAGGAGCTGCAGGAGAAGCATGCCAAGGAGATAAAAAAGCTGGAAGAGGAAAAAGACAGGATGCTACAGGAGGAGAGCCAGGCAGCTGCTAAAGGTGAGTCAGGGAGTATCAACAGCAACAGCAGCTTCAGCTAAACATGAGGATTTGCTTTTTGCTCTCTGCAGGGTGCAGTATTTAATTTAACTAAAAACAAAAAAAAATATGAATCTTAGCCCTTGGTCCCTTACATGCATGTTACACAGTCATATCATTTATCAAGATTTGATTCCTTCACTCCTAAACCTCACAATATTAGATACTAGACTCCAATTTGCTTTTAAAGTTAATCTTTTGAAAATCAATTTTGAAAATTGCTTTAGTTATGAAGGACCCTTGATTTATGACCGTAAGGCAATATGCAACTATCCATCCACTGTCTTAGCCATTTAATCCAGTGAGGGTGTTTTCTAAGAATTTCCTCTTGCGGCTCAGACTAAATCCTGGAAAAGGTTAAAGTTATGTAAAAATCATTTCAGCCATTATTAGACCTCCTGAGGATGAGTTTTAAGAAGTTTTTTAATAGGAGCATAGGAAAAAGACGGTGCTGAAGGACCGCACTGAAATGACACGTCTTTATTTTTCATCTAAGTGAAGAAATTGATTAATTCATTCTTTCATCTAAATGTAAACTTTTTAAGGACCTCCACCTTCGTGCAGTCATGCAACTGATTAATGCATTTAAACTTGCCACCATGCTACCAGTGGGTACATAACCACAGAAACCAGCCACAATGCAGCTGTGCATGTTATCTGTGCACATCAAAGAGCACTGTACAGATTTAAAAATGTTTTAACTCGCATATTTGGCTACTGGAAAAACACAAACAGTGCACCAGTGATGACTGGTGATCTGAGTTCGTCAGAGAGACATGACACAAACAGTTACAGCTTGTTTAAGGTTGTAATGTAGCTCATTACAAAAGGGGTTTCATGAGCATAGCAGGCTTTCCCCAGTGTTGATGAAGGCTGAGCCCCTTTAATATCAGAATCAGAATCAGAATCAGATTTACTTTTCTTACCAAGTGTGTACACAAAAGAGGAACTGGTCTTGGAGTCATAGTGCAACAAAACAGTGGTGCAAAAATAGAATATAGAATATATGGTATTTACTGTATACAGTACAGCCTGCTGATGCTGCTGTCACCTGCAAGCCTAAATTTTGCTGTTCTTGTTTTAAGGCTGTGTACTGAATGCATTAACTAGCTAACTAACTGTTCATCAAAAGCTATGGAGGCACTGAGAGCAGCGCACAGAGAGGAGCTGCAGAGAGAGGTGGAGAAGGCCAGGAAGTTGTTCACAGGAGCGGCACATGTGGATTCATCATGCCAAGGGCAGGCGTAAGTGTATCATAGCCCTCCTCGCTGCAGGCTGAAGATGTTCTACACTTGACCACACGCCTGTTGTGATGCATTATAATTTACCCCACAACTCGTGTGTTTGTGCGTGCCAGGCCCCAATCGGATGTCTTGCACTCTGAGTTAGATGTGCTGTCAGAGCGTTACTCTCAGAAGTGCCTGGAGCTGAGCCGCACTGAACAGAGCAGCAAGAGCCGAGAGACCGAGCTTGGACGCAAGGAGAAGGAGCTGGAGCAGCTCAGAAGAGAGAACCAGGTTTCTGCACAGCCTTTGTTTGCAAATGAATTTGAATACAGAACAACATGATGTGATAGAAAGTGAAACGATGATCTTAACATCCTGGTTTTTTTTTATTTGTATAAGGTTACATAATGAGGAAACATAATAAAGAAGCACATACATTGTAATACTTCTTACTTCTGAGCTACACATCTCTATTCCAGGATCTCAAGGCCAAACTGGCTGAAGAGATCAGCCGTATGCGGTATTTCATCACAGGTCAGAGGTCAGATGTGGTATCCCTTTGCAACACAGAGCGCGCTGCATCAGAATTAGAGGTATTGATTACAGTTTCTTTTCTCTCTCATATGAAAAGAGATAAGCCGAAAAACGTCTTTTCCCCTGCTCAAACCAGCTTTAGTTATAGCTGCATGTGAAATGTTAAAGGACAAATGTTGACGTCACTGTCATCACTGGGAACCTCAAAACAACATCTGATGTATGTTCTGTGGGATTTTGAACCCACTCCAGTAAAACAAATGGATCAAAGTTTTTTCTTTTGCCTTGTATCCTGATTTAATGACCCCCTGTGGCAACTGTCACCTGTTTCTTGGCCTCATTTTTGTTGAGGGTTCTGCTGCAGTACATATCGCCACCTACAGGCTGAAGTAAAGTACATCATCATCCTGAGCATCTCTGGGGAATCAATCGATTCATGAGTCTAAGCACATCTATGATGCGTTTGAATCATTTCTTTCCCTCAGATTCCTACCTGTCAAATGTTTTCCATTTTTATTACACTATAAAGTGATAATTAAAATTCTGATGGAGATTTTTTATTATTTTCTACCACATTAGTAAGAATAAAGTGATACATACTCAGTGGCCACTGTTTTAGGTACACCTTGTACTAGGTTTTATCTTTGTAGAACTTCCTTAATTCTTACTCCTATGGATTCAACAAGGTGCTAGAAACATTCCTCTGAGATTGGTCCATATTGACATGTTAGCATCACACAGGTACTGCAGATTCGTCAGCTGCACATCCCTGATGTGAATCTCCTGTTCCGCCACATCCTAAAGGTACTCTAGTGGACTGGTGACTGTGGAGGCCATTTCAATACAAGGAACTCATTCTCATCCTTAAGAAACCAGTTTAAGATGACTTGAGTTTTGTGAAGTTGGGTACACTGTGGTCATGAAGGGAAGGACATGGTCAGCAACAATACTCAGCTGATACTAAGGAATCTAAAGTCTGCCAAGAAATTACACTACCAGCAGCCTGAACTGTTGATACAAGGCAGGATGGATCCATGTTTTCATGTTCTTTACACCAAATTCTGACCCTTCCATCCAAATGTCGCAGAGACTCATCAGACCAGGCAACATTTTTCAAATCTTCCATTGTCCAGTTTTAGTGAGCCCAGCCTACAATTCACACAGTGTGGCCTTCTGCTGCTGTAGCCCATCTGCTTCATGTTTCAATATGTTGTGCATTCAGACATACCTTGGTTGTAATGAGTGGTTATTTCAGGTTACTTTTGATTCCTGTGTGGGAAACTTCCAGTAGATCAGCAGTTTTTAAAAGATACTCAGAGAATGGCAACAAACATACAGTGTTAAAAAAAAATCACCTTTCTTCTCCATTCTGATGCTCAGTTTGAACTTAAGCCATCTTGACCATGTCTACATGTCTACATGCAGTGAGTTGCTGCCATGTGATTGACATATCAGATATTTGTGTTAACAAGCAGTTGAACAGGTGTACCTAATAAAGTGGCTGGCGAGTGCATTAAATTTTAAAGAACTGTGTAAACTCTGTTTTGAAAATGACTATAGTCAAATTAATTACATAAATATAGTAAGATAAGTTACTTTCAGTTACTTTCCCTTATTCACAAGGAGTCACCACAGCAGGTAGCTCCGCATTTTTGATTTGGTGGGGTTTGGTTTTTTGGAGTGGTTTTTTTGGCCTTGCTGACACAACCCCAGAGGGTTATGCGTCTCCTCCCGGAATCCAACTACAGATGTTAAGTTAAGATGTTAAATGTGTAAATCACTACTATATAAATATTGCACTTATATAAAATAATTACATGAACTGATTTCGGTAATTTGCAGTCTACATCTTATTTGACTGTTAAATATTAAGTAAGAGGTCGTGCTCAATGTCTTACAGACTCTACTCAGAGCAAAAGAAAACGAAGTTGAGTATCTTAAAAAAGAAATCAGTTGTCTACAGAATGAAGTGCACTCTCTTACAAAGGTATGTTTTACAGTCTAATCTCTTTTATCACACAGAAATAATACACATTAAAAATTTAAAGCATTAAATGGCCTAACTATGATTTGCCCACCATGTCTGTCCTTATTCCAGGAGAAAGAAGTCGCTTATGAGCGTTTTAAGGAGGCGTATGTAGAGCTAAGTGACACAAGGGGACGTGGTCAGCTGGAAATGTGCTCACTCAATGAACACCTGAGACTGGCCAACGCAGCCCTTCAGGAGGGAGCAAGACAGACCTGACCTACCTGACCTATGAGGACAAGCCTTAAAAATGTACTTTGTAAAGGAAACCAGCCAATAAAAAAAAATTTAAAAAATAGCAATATATGTTATCATAACATGATAAGCCTAAGATGAGCCAGAATTAAAAATTATGGGTGTTAGGATTAAATAACAAGTGTTTTCCACATAAGAGACTCTTTATTTATTGGTAACACACAAACATGCAAACAGGAGTGAGGCCAAAACTAGTAGTTGTGATAGCCTCACATGATTCAATTTCAATTCAATTCAATTTATATAGCGCCAAATCACAACAACAGTCACCTCAAGGCGCTTTATATTGTAAGGTAGACCTTACAATATAAACATGATATGACATTTCTATTAAATTCTTAAAGGCAAAACAAGATAAATATTAGAGAGAAAGGAAGAGGGTAGAGACAGAGGGATTTATTTGGAAGACAATGTGCCCCATCTTCCCCATCTTCCTTGTGCCGACTGGTATGCTTTCAGTCAATATTGCAAAGCACCCTGTGGATGTAAATGAAAAAAAAAAAAAAAAAACAGAACACAGTCGTCATCACGGGAAAAATGTCACAGATTACTTCCATTGACGTGCAGCTGACACACCCTTTACACAGGAGAAGACTGTGACTAAAGGTCCCAGCCTTAATGTTTAAAGACTGCATAAGGTGTGGCTAATAAGCATTTGAACTTTACCATTTAATGTAAAGTTAGCTCAATCATCGTCATCATCATCTTCAGGGACAAAGATGTCGTGCTCCTCCAGGAGGGCGGCAAAGTTCTTGCTGATCAGATTTCCCACATAAAGGAAAGGCACCACCACTAATGTCATGCGGATGAGACCAAAGGGTGTCTGCAAAAATCAAGCAATGCGAAAAGTTATGTTTAAACCAAGTGCATGCAAGAACTATTCAGATCACTAAACATAATTTAGTTTTCTGCAGGTGTTGTGGCACAGCTGGATCCAGGAGAAATTGGGTGTAACAGAGCTGATTTTTGTTAGCAATCAACTGTCAAGGCAGCAAACTGAGTTTTTGCAAATGTCCAGGTTAAAAACTGAATATCTGAAAGACAAAATGCTTTCACTGAAAGCACAACTGATATCACCGGGTCATTACATCCTTACCCACTGACCATGCTTTAGGGAGCCAAGTCAAGTTGACTCAGAATAGAGCTTCAGTGGGTATCTCTATATGAATGCATGTGTTTGAGTTGACAACCCTCAGCCAGTCGTGAAGCAGATTCCAGCAGACAGAAATATATAAAGATGTCTAAGGCCCATAAAGAGTGAAAGAAGTGTGTGTGGTTACAGAGCAGATCATTTTAGCCCTTGACCTCGCGGCAGTTTCCGTCCATCGATCATTAAATGTCTATTTCTCTTATTAAGGTATATTTGTGTATTAATGTGATTTTAAAAATTAAAAAAAATAAAAATTGGATATCATTACTTGTTTTACTGCCATGTGAACACATAGCCTTTCTTTTCCGCAACCACTTGGACATGTCCTACCTG
>VVHJ01029415.1:12190-30513 GCA_015107715.1 Tylochromis polylepis
AAGGGAGCCCAGGCGCACAGAACTCAAAGTGTGTTTCAAGACAAGTAAGAAAACCCCGTTTATAAAAGTGTTTTTATGAATCAAGTGCATGTCTTTGCAACCTTGGGCTTGGCTTTAGACTCGCTGGATGTCTCGTCACTCTCTGGCTGCTCGGGCTGTGACTCTCCAGCTTTGTTGAGAGGGGAGTAATCCTCCAGCAGCGTGTCAAACAGCACAATGCGTTTGTTCTTGAAGAACCCGTAGAAGTATGCATTGCTGTGTGAAGAACGTTTAGAACCTGGAAACAAGACAAAAAGTCACGCATCTCCACCCAACCCTCGCTCCACAACGTAAAACACTGTAATGATTGCAATGTAATAATAATGTAATAAGTTGCTCAAGGGGCTTGATAATGTAAGGTAAAGACATTACAATAACAGAGAGAAAACCCCAACAAACGACCCTCTATGAGCAAGCACTTTGTGACAGTGGGAATGATAACTAAACAGACACATACAAGCCTTACCTTCAACTACGTAAATTTTGGTGAGGGGGAAGCTTATGCTCTTGGCCATGGCTTCGATATCTGTCTTTAACTCTCCGTCTGGCAATGGTGTGAATTTATCAAACAGGGGGGCAATGTAATCAGCGTAGATTGTTACAAGTACCTTTGAATACAGAGATGACAGGATGTATTACAGGTGTAGTATTAACTATGTACTTCTTTTGACTTTCTCACTAATTATCTGACAAGGAACATACTCCCTTATTACACAGTGACATATTTTCAACTTGTTCACAGAGAAAGGTGAATCCAGCACTAACCAGAGAAACGACTAGGGTAAAGAGCCAAGCATAAATGAAGAAGTAGTCTCCGCCAATCTTTATGATGTACAGGAGCAGGGAGGTCACAGGAAGCAGGATACACTGAGTGACAGCAAACTTTTTCACGGCATCTTTGAGGAAAAACCCCAACGTCTGAGAGCAAGAACAAACATTAAAAGAGGACAGTGGAAACAGGAGATTAATGTAGTGTGTTAGACTTCTGATGTCTGTTTACTTCTTCACAGATGCTCTGGTTTCTGAATTCATTTTGAGTTTAAACAGAGTCAAAACCTGACAAGATTTCACAGTCAAAAACTTGCCCATCAAAGTTCTTATTACATTTTAAATCGTTTGCGTTTTTGACATTAAACAACATAAGGACACATCTTCCATATGAGCTTTGGAGCCCGTTACTGTGGTAACTTCAATCCAATCAAACTCAAGTTAGTCTGGGCTACAAATAGTGAGTGCATTCCAGCCAGTATACCTGCTGATTAAAGCCGTGCTTCTCCTCAATGACGAAAGTGTTGTACAAACTCCAGGGGAGTCCAGTTATAGCACTGAACAGGGTAGCAAGCGTCAGAAACACGAGGGACTGGGTGATCTCGTACTCTGGACCAAATCCAAAGCGAGCAGTCACAGAACCAGCGACACCCCACAGAAATGGTATTCCACCCAGTAGCAGTATCAGCTGAAACCATTTTGAGCACAATATTTTAAATGTGTGGCATACAGAATGAGGCAGACTATGTGAATCTTAAAAATCAAACAAACAAAAAAAAAACAAAAAGGGAAAAAAACAAACAAACATGCACGCTCTTTTCACTAATATTGTATTAATACTTCCTCAAGTCCATTTAAAGTCCTGTGGGTCAAGAAGACACTTTCTGATTTTCATAGCCCACTTATGTCAACAAGTCCACAGCTACTACACTCGTGATAAAAGAACATTTTAATATGAGGAAGACTATCAACTTAAAAAACAACTGTGTCTTTTAGTTAAATGACCATCTTACCGTCCCCTCAGTCTCAGAATAGAGTCCAGACCAAAAGCTGAAGTTGCTTTTATCCAGCTGATAAAGACGCGACTTCTCAAATGTTTCAGAATCCATGATCTTGCCCAGCTCCTGCGGTACATGGGTTGTTGTTCTATATATCTTCCTCTGCAGTGTGGGAAGACATGTGCATAAAGTTAAATTAACACTGAAAATCATCAAGTACTGAAGGTACTGAAGTAGGAAGCCAATGCTGTCAGTGTAGCTGTCCAAGTTACATATTTCAGATGTGTTATTTATCAAGCGTTAAACTCAAAACTTGTCAACTATCACATAATAAAATCATCATAATATAATCATTACTAATCCAATTTGATGTTTTCCTTCAAATCTGTGCTCCAAAGAGCATCTTTTTAACCTGTTGAGTCTATACTATACGATAGTGTGAACAATATTGCAGCAATTCGACCTTTGAGCTGGTAGGTGACGCCAATAATTTTTGTACTAGGGATACAAAAAAAATCTGCTCTAAAGTCTTTTAACTCTTAATCACTATATTTGAACTAAAGTGATTTCAAAGAACAAGTAAACATTGCCTACTGCCATGAATCAAATGATTTACAGAAAGGCCAGTGCCAATCAACAAGGCCAATTGTGTCTGATAATCATGTGAATCCCTGTCCATATCATAAAAGTTGCTCTCTGCACTCTTTCCATGTGTGTACTAGCATATCAAGAGCTACGCGATAATATTCTGGGTTTAAGACGTTCTCTGCATTATGTGCTACATCAGTTCCTGTTCCTAGAGGAACTACACCTAACCCAACACAGTCGTGAGATACTTTTCAATGTGACTACTCTGAAGTGGATAAAAAATTATTATTATTATTTTTTTTTTTTAAATGTTAATGGGATTCAAACAGCTTTATATTTCACTTTAACAGATACGTGTCTGGGCGTGAAATAGTCCAGTAAACATTTCCAGCAAGCTGATAATAGGCCCATCTCATAGCTTTGTGGGTTCGTATTAAGAAATCTTACACTGTTGTGTTTTGAAACTAAATACCTAAAATACTGAATAGCAAACATCTGGTGTCCACCATTACATGAACCCTGCTAAACTGACCCCTTAGTCGCATCACATATTCAACTGTCAGAATATCCTATATTAAATGCAGACTGAATTAAATGAAGACACAGCTCATAGTGAGACCACGGGAGATTAAAATCAAACGTTTTAACCATTGTCAACCGTTCGTTGATTTACGCTCTGCTTTTATTATGAAGCAGAGGGACTTAATCTTGATAAATAACTGACTCACCTGTCTGTAAGAAAGATATGCCTCCCAAAGGTATACTGTCCATGAAAACCCTAGGACAGCGTAAAATATCTGCTTTTCCACCGGCAGGTCAAATATAGTTTCAACCATCTTTGCTGTGTTACTAGAGCAGTTAGCTAAGCGGGCTAGCAGCTAATTAGCTTCCGCTCTACACAGACAGACAGACAAAGAGCACTTTAAACGTGAAATATGAGAAATATGCCCCTCCGTCAAATAGGCAGAGACAGACTAAAATTTAGATATTTGCATCCAGTTTTCATTCCTAAGAAAAGTCTAGGCTTTTACAACTAACATCATTCCATTCATCTCAACTGCAAGCCCGTTGGCGATGCGTATCAACGAATTCGGCCCCCAATGGAACGTCTTCTATAACTTAGTTCCGCAGTGGATTTTCTTAATTTTGACTAACACCTAACACCTTTATTTGAACCCCCATTAATAAATATCCCAAACAAATATTTGTGTACAATGCAACTACGAATGTAAATGTATGTTCAAATTATTTAAACTCACAATAAAGCACAGTTGAAGGTATTATGGTATTAGACTTTTTTTTTAAGCACTACAACTACACGTTTATTGCTGGCGTTAGCAGCTCCATTTATCCAATGAGCATGATGGCTAAACAGACGTGGCGCTTGACTAAGAATAGCAGCGCAGGAAATGATGGAGACTTTTGCTACTAAAGTCCTCTTCTTAGCTCATTCTGATTATTTAGACGCAATCACCACTCATAAAATAACAGATGCTACTTCAACACAACAGGAAACGTGTCGGGTCCTGTGCCACACCCATTATATATAGTACAGAATTACACACACATTTTCAGTGTGTAGATTAATGTGGCTTTTCGCACACTGAAAAGTAATCCCAAAGAAGTGCTGCACAACTAACTCAGGACTGTTTGGAGTTCTTAGGGTCTGGGATTATAAATGATGTCTGGCTTTATCTGATCCATAATTCATAAAAATAAAATTTAAAAAGGTCCTGTAAAGTGCTAAGCCTACTTTTTCAATTAACAGTTTTAATCTGAGGTAAGACAATGACATTTTCAAAGAAATAAGAAAATTAGTAATCATTACTTGGAAACGTCCATTTATAAGACAAAGAAACTGGCTGGCTGGATTGGATCGAGATTTTCTTTTTACATATAGCTTTTTAAGACATAATTTTAGTCTACAAGAGGAATAATACCATACACTATGCCACAGAAATTACACAGGGATCATTTTAAAACCTCTTAAAGCCAAAGAAGTGTTTTAAGAAGTGCGACTTCAATTAACAATTAATAAACAATCCAGAGAGTCAAGGCTGTAAATTAATTTCCACATTTATTTTATTAGAAAGTGTTACATACATGTTGGCCAACATCTGTCCACTGCAACCCAACACTGACTTATTATAAACTGAGGTGAAAAATAACCAAACGTATTCCTCCGAGGACTTTACAGTAAGGAAATATTTTCAGTCACATTTTCACAAAAGTGAAAAGGCCTTGCAATTCGCTACTGACCATTTCTAACAATCTGAAAAGCTGTACATTTATGTCAGAGAACTACAGTATATACACTTGTGATCATGATTTAACATAACAGGCGTTATCTGAATGCTTTCATTACAGATGTCTTTAAAAAAGAAAAGAAAAAAGAAAACAATCAGCTGGATCTAGTGTGCAGTGTTTAAGCTCGTTTTTAATTTTATGCTAATTTATACTGTTCAGTTTGGCAACTTAAAAATAGCAAAAACATAACAGCGTCGTCAGGATTGGAAGAAATAAAAATACTGATTCATAGCTGTGAAAATAAAAAGTCATTTACCATAGTCATGTTAAAAAGGTGCTCGGTTAAACTAACTTCCAAGAAGCAGTTTACTGTTGTTGGTGTCTGTCGGGAAGAGGTCAGGCAGGGCGGTGGTGCACACGGGTCTGCCCAGGACCACCACGGGTCTGAGGTACTGAAGCTGTTTAATGGCCAGGTCCCCACACCCAGCCAGGGCTTTGTCCAGGATGGACTTCAAGTTTTGGACTGATGTGAAGTCTCTAGTCATAGAGTGGGGCTTCAGCAGTGGGGAATGAGTGCGTCTGCTGCGGGTGTGAGAGATTCCCAGCTGGTTGTTCTCTTTGACAGAACAACTACGTCTAAAAGTGTCCCGCCGTTTTGCTAATCCTGTATTTTTGTCTTTTGGAGCAGTTTCTTGTATGAACTTAAGAAATGAAGACTCAAACCCCATAGGCTTATAGCCAGCAATGTCAAAAGCCCGTGGAGAAGCACTACGAGACTGAGAGTCTTTTACGTTTGAAGGCTGTTCAGACAGCTCGTTCTTCCTTTTCAGGGGCTGGCGAACGGGAGGACTGGACAATGTTACGGCTCCATTTAGGGTTTTACTACCATCTTTGTTGCCCGATGCGTCTTGGAAACCCTCTTCAGTAGTAAAACGAAGTGAACATGGTGGTGAGAGGTCAACAGTGACTGGACGGAGGAGAGGCTTGATTTTATCCAAGCTCAGTCTCTCCTCTGGTTTCTGAGTGCACGGTGTTCCTGCAGCGGCGTCTTCGGTGTGCCCGCCTGTGCTCGGCTCACCATAAAGCACCTCGTCTGCACCAACGAGGACACCATTTCTTTCAACAGGTGGCAGCCCCTGCTCTTCTTCTTCAGGGAAGCTCAGTGGATCATGATTGTCCTCATCCTGCGTGTCCCCTTTGATGGAATGAAGACTCACGGGCGCAGGCTGTGCCCCTGCGTTTTCCGACTCTGCTTGGTATTCCATTTTACGAACCCCATTAGGGACGCATGTGCCTGCAACAGTCGGCCTGGCGGACTTCCTTTGAATGAGTTCTTCGAGCTGCTCAGCAGTAAAAACAAGCTTATCTTCATTCTTAAAGACATCTTCTCGGCGCATGCGGTGGACCTTCAGGTAGTGACGGTTCAAGCTGTGCATGTATGTGACGACAGAATCGCAGTCCTGAACCATGCATGGATAGGCCACTCGCAAGCAGCGGTCTTGGCACATCTGTAGTGCTTCTTCATGAGATCTAAAGACGTAACGGCTGAAACAATTTCTTTTCTCCCGCTTTTTCTCTCCTGACACCTTGTTCTCCACGGCACCCTCGTCACCCAGTTGTTCTGAAGTAGCCGTCACTTCAAGCTTTGGACTCTCAGCCTGTGTGGTGGGTGAACCAGGTTCCTCTTTCTGAGGACTCTGTGGTGTGACTATAAGTTTCTTTTGACACCCGGTAATAGACTTCTTGTGAGTGCTCTGCAGACGTACCACCAGCGAGTCATACAACTCACAGTGACTATAAAGAGTGTGTTTTTTAAGCGCACCGTCATGGCTGAACACTCTTGTGCAGCCGTCATACTTGCACCTTAATAGCTCAGGTGGTTGCGAGTGGTAATCACGAGTGTGACGCACTAGGCTGCTTTTAAGGTGGTAGGAAGCATTGCAGTTTGCAAAGTGACATTTGAACTGGGGTTGAGGTTCATCTGAGTTTGGGAGAGGCCTTTTCTTGGCAGGCTCTTTTCTCACTTCTGGACTGTGGTGCACATCAATATCTTTTTCCAACAAAAGCTGAGAGCGATTGTAATGATGTACTAACTGGAGGTGGCGCACAAGACCTCCCTGGGTGGAAAAAGCTGCATCGCAATTCTTTGCTACACAATGAAAAGGTTTACTGAACTTATCAAGTATATAGCACAGATTACTTTTGGCTACCAAGCGTCTTGTCGTTCTGACTTGCTGTGTGGTCTTATCTTCACTTTCTTTTCTCTGCTCATCTTCCTCTCTACCCTTTGCCTCATCCTCCCCTTCCTCTTCAGATGGGGAGTGATTGTGAAAGTTTTTTCCATTTTCACTTATCGCTGTTGAGTTTTTGGTCTCCTGTTGGTGTTGCAACTTGGGGAACTCTTTCTTTTTTACCTTTAGGCCGTGGTTTGTCAAGGCCTGCGATGTTAGTTTTTTTTTAGATTTGGACACTTTGTTTCCCTCATGCTGTACAGATGTTAAACTTATCTGATCGACGCAAGTCTCACTCATGTTATGGAACTGAATATAATGGGCCCTCAACACGTGTTTTTCTCTGTGGCTCTTGGAACAAAGGTGGCACACGTAAGGCTTAAAAGAGGTGGTTTTCAAAGAAGTCAGCCTTTTGGCCTGTTCAATGGTACGGCCATGTCTGGTGTTATAGTGGCGCAGTAAGCTGTAACTTTGAGCCGTTCTAAAGCCACAACTTTTCATCTCACAGACATAGGGCTTAGCACTGGCTAGTGATTCACTGCCACCTTCCTCAGTGGTTGCTTGTTGAGTGAGGACTTTAACCTTTTCCTCTGAAAGATGTGGTCTCTTCTGAAGCAAGACAACAGGGGGCTTTGCCATAATTGCCTGATGAAGAGAGATTTGAGACGTGTTTGAGTCCACGCTGGACTGAGTGGGTTCACTTGGCAAACTGTCGGAATTCAGGTCCAGTTTACTGAGCCCGATAAGAATCTCTTTGAGAGCATCGTTTTTTGTTTGAAGGCTTAAAGAGTTTATTTCACTGCTTTTGGGATGAGTGGAAGCTTTTTTTTCTTGGCAAGTGTCCACAGGTTGAAATGGAGTTGGGTCGTTTTTTCCCTTTTCTTCATTCTCAGGTTGACTTTCAGACTTTATCCATTTGGACTTGGAGCCCTGCTCATTGTCATGTTTGTGTTCTTTGTTCTCCAGTTTGAGATGTTCTGGGTGAGCACATTTAAGATGTCTCTGGACATCTCTGGCTCTGGAAAATGTCATGCCACACTTCTCAAAGCCACAAGTGAATTTACTTCCATCAAAACACACAGCCACCAAGGTCATTGTTGCTTTGGGCTCTTTGACGTCAGATTCCTGCAAGGAGGAGGAGCAACTCACTGATGAAGCATTCAGGACATCTCCATTTACAGTGTCAGATTCAACTGACTTATTAAGGCGAATTGCTGCATCAGTAACAGTCTTAAAAAGTTTCCGCTTTGCCTTCCTTTGAGCCTCAAAGTCCTCTTCAGAGAAAGTGATGTTGTGTGTTGACAGATGCTTTATAAATTCCTTTTTGGACAAGTAATACTTTCTACAGTCAGTACTAGAACAGGTAAATGCTGCATCTCTAAAATGCTGTGCTTCATGGTGATATATCTGTCCCAAGTCAGAGTATGTGACATAACAGCCTTTGAGCTGACACTGGTAGTTGAGCTGATAGCCATGGGTTTGCTTGTGTGTGACAAGTTCATTGGAAGTATTAAACTGTGCACCACAGCCTATAACCACACATGTGTAAGGCCGATCACCATAGTGAACTCTTATATGTTTGCGATGATGGTAAGCTGAGACAAAATGACGTCTACAGAAGACGCACTTCTCCCGCTTGTCTCTCATCTGGTGAAAATATTTCACGTTTTCGTCACCTTTGTGCTCTGACTTTAAGTGGACATACAAGTACTTGGAATGTTTAAAAGTTCGTGTACATCCGGTTCCTGGACAGGGATACTCATCCCTGTTCTGCAGTTTGAAATGTTGGTCAATGTAATCAAAAGTTACATGCTCGTCGCTGTCCACATGTTTCTCTGTCCCTGTTTTGGCTTGCTGCACAATATGCTGCAAGACATCTGGATCATGGGTGGATTTGTAATACAGCATTAGAGAAGGATCGATGGTGATCTCACCCGGTTCGACGTCATCATCTTCCTCTATCGTTTTCTGTACTTCCTCAGTCTTGGCAAGGTTTTTGACAAGATGTGTTTCACTCTCAATGTGTTTTTTAATGTGAGGAACGAGTTCCTTCCTAGTCTCAAACTTTTCCAAGCAAATAGGGCAGGGATGGTTGTTATCCTCTGCATGTCTTTTTGAGTGGTGAATGACTTGGGTGTCAGAGACAGACCTTTTACAAATGTGACAGCAGAACTTGTGTTTTTTTGCCTCGGAATCTCCTTTGATGTCCGTTTGGTTAATAGACTGTTTTTGATCTAGATGCTCACGAGCGTCAAGACTTCCGTTCATCCCATTTTGGTGCACCGATTCTACTTTAACAGCGACTCCCTGCAGCTCATGCAGTTTATCCTTCTCAACTGCCTCTTCCTCTTCCCCTTCTGACTCGGGCCTCAGCCCCAGAAGGGAGATGCAGTGATATTTTAGAGTTTTCCAGTCCCAGAATTCAGGGTCAAAAGGCCAGTAAGCTTTCAGTGCTAGTAGCAACTCACAGCGTAATGAGTTGGGAATAACCTCACTGTCCTGGTCATACTTTTGGTCTGGGCGCAAGTAGAGCTCCTCAAGACAGCTGAAGGCTTCCTGAGCAGGGCCAAGCAGGAACTCTGTGAGTTGGCAGGCACGCAAAACCTCAAGGTCATCTGGAAGAAGGCAGGACACTGTCTTACAGACAGAGATCTTTGATTCGGAGTCATCCTGCTTTGGAAGTTGAAGGGCTTTCACGCAAAGCTCTACCGACGCAGGTATCCCTGGTTCCTCTGCCTAGAAAGTGATATGAAGAGTTATATTACCATTATAGAGTGCTGGAAAATACAAAAGAAGATTCTGTTACACTGGCCACTTAAACATCTAAATACACCGCTCAAAATAAAAAAAATTAAAAAATTAAAAGGAACACTTTGAAAATAAATCGACTTCAATGGCGGGGGGTGGGGTGGGGTGGGGCTGGTGCACAACAGGGTCTGACAAAAATCCTTGGACAATGGGTCCAAGGATTTAATCCCAATACCTAATGGCTGGAAGGGTGCTGTTGCCTGTAGAGATCTGTGCGTCCCTACATGGATATGGCTCCCCAAACCATCACTGACCCACCATCAAACTGGTCATTCTGAACGATGTTACAGGCAGCATAACATTCCCCACAGCTTCCCCAGACTCTTGTATATCTGTCACACGTACTCAGGGTGAACCTGATGTCATGTGTGAAAAGTACATGGTACCAGTGGCGGACCTGCCAATTTTGGCAATCTATGGAAAAGCCAATCTGGCTCCATGGTGCCAGGCAGTGAGCACGAAGCTCATATTTACCATAGTCAAATGCACAACTAGCCGTTGTGAAAAAAGAAAAATCACAAAGGATGAGGAGGGAGAAATGTCAGTGGCTTCCACCTATAAAACCCTAACTGTTTTGGGTGGCTGTCTCATGTTGCCCCTCGAGTGCACCTGTTGTTAATTTCATTAATATTAAAGCAGGTGAAACTGATTAACAACCCCTCTGCTACTTAACTGACCAGCTCAATATCCCAGAAGTTTAATTGAGTTTATACTCTACTCAGATAAAAAGTATGCCTTTAATTTTTTGAGCAGTCTATATAGGGATAAAATCCCAATTTTGAGATATTTCTAACAGCTGTATTTATGGCCAGCCACATAAATGGGGAGAAAAAAAAGTTACAATCCATCTTTGTTTTCTCTGCACGTTTTCTCTTGTTTAGTCAAGTAAGAAGTAATGCAAATATAGTTTTGCCTGCCCCCATAATGCCAAACAACCTGTTCCATTTTAGTATCAAAAGTATAAAGCACGGGTGTTCACACTTACCTCTGTCTGAATCACACGGACCAAGTAAAGCAAATGGTCAACTGTTTTGGCAATGGCACCTAGCTGAAGGCATCGTTCCAGAAGAGATACTGGTGAGGGGTCAAGCCTCCTCTGAAGCTTACTCCACAATAAAATCAACTCCCTTTCAATAAAAAAAAAGAAGAAAAAAAGTTTAACACATACAGTTGTTTGTGAATACAACACAAAAAGTTACCAAAGAATCAATTTCTTTTAAATAAATTCCTATATCAAGTCTAAAAAAAAGAAAAGAGAAAAAGCTTGTCCTTAAAGAGAGCCCACTCACCAGGAGCAGTAAAGACTCTGCTGCTGCAGCTGCTGTGTCAAGAAAGTTGTGCACAGGATGAATGCTGTATTCTCCTCCCCCTCTGTCTCCAAATTACACGTGATCTCAAGTACATCCTTGCAGTCCAGTCTGGATATCTGCAGGAAACATAATGTTGGCTGCTCAGCAAACAACAAAAGAGGCAACATATCTCCAGTCATTCAACAAAAAGTTACACATGCCAGAAAAATAAACATCCATGGATCAGCTTGTGTTGTTTTGTATATTTAGAGTTTTATATCAGTCATATACTACCACCAGAATATGGTGATAAAATGTTCCCCCAACATGATTTATTAAACAAAATTTGCTCTTACTAAGATGCAGACCTATGCTCTTGGAGGCATATAGAAAAAGCAGGGTAACTGAGAACTACAGAGGCAGGAGCAAAAAATGAAGATAAGGCATATCGCAGAGCTGGACAATATTCAATACTAGTCTGATTTATCAACTATATAAGAGAGCAAACTGAAAACCCTTCTTCCTGACAAAACAGCACAACTTTTTTCCCTTTGCTGTATTATAATAATGAATGTTCTCTCTTCATGGCAGACAAATTATGTTATATTTTATTTAAAAGGCCATTTTCCCCATTTCTCACACACACATACACAGAAAATGCAATAGGACACTCAATCTAAATATCACCGCACAGCCGATTCCATTTTTCTTCACAGCTTTATATTTATAAAGGATAATAGCCTCTTTCTTCACTCATATAGACGTTATGAGTGTGGAAATATGAGCTGTTTGAATAAACAAAACTGTTTTTGTATCATTTTTTACCCCGAGTTCAAAGCTGTGCAGCTTTTGTATGAATATAAAAACTGCCTGACTTACTGACAACTCCGTGTCTGTAATATAATTACAATTCACGCTTTTCTGATCATGCAAATCCTATATCTAGTCCGCACTTATATCTGACACACTGGCAAGACACTGTAATCAAAATAATAAAAGGAGACAGCATGTAAAACAAATTCAAACAATGTGTAGTACAGGAATTATCAATAGTAACTGACAAAGAATAATTATTATGCTAAGTTACTTCTGTGTGCACATGGGTTAGATTTATGTATTATTCAAAGAAGCAGGATAAAACACTTTTACAGCATATAATAATGCCAAACTGAAAATAGGCCACAAAGCACCCAAATGTTCTATCTGCTGGAGGATTTTCTGAGTCCTCCAACTGAAAGCCAGAAAACTGAAAGCTCAATTTGCATGTGAGTTTGAAGCTCTATTTTTGGAGTCAGTGCCCTTATGAATAGGTACATTTTTTACACTGATTATAAAAAGATTTGACTTGCAAATATGCCCCATTTTTCTTTATCAGCTAATATAGGTTACAGATTGCCTTTGTGTATGTGTGATTGAATACTAAGAATGGATGCTTTTGGCTGTCCTCTGAAAGCTTTAGGAGGCAATCACAGTCGTGATCACCTGGCACACTGAACGCTTCTTATATTTTTGATACTCTGCATGTTGGTTTAGTAAAAAATGATAAATGTAGAAACTCATTCATTAATTTACTGAAACGCCCAAAAGTCACCAAAGTAACCAATCCCAGCTCACAAAAAGAAACTGCTGGATTACCTCCATTATGGCCTCTTCGTTGGGCAACAGGTGACAAAGCAGGGAGACATATGTCTGACGAAACGTGGCTTGATTAGAAAAAGTGCTGCATTCAGTGCAAGCTTTGGCCAACACCACAGCTTTGGCAATCTCGCCCATCTTTTCCAGATGTTTCACCCGCATTTCCATGAAGCCCTCGCCCTCCAAGCTGATGTATGCATTAACTAAAGACAGAATTCAAACAAAATCCGAGTCACAAGCAACGAAATAGCCAGCATAGTTCTAAGTAACTATAATTTTCATATAAAAAGAACCTAGACAAGCTAGTTAACTAGATTCTAACCTTCTTCTGGGTTAGTCAGCTGCCCGGTGAGGAGAGATGTAAGGACAGGGTTGCTCCATGCCCCTCCCTCTCCTGTGATTTGGAGTAATGCTTGAAGGTCTGTGCTTCCATACTGTAGCAGGGTATCATGGGCAATCTGCACACAACACAAAAATGGTAAAGCTAAATACAACAGAACTGTTCGGTCAGCATCTTTATAAACATTCATTTCCATGAATACAAAAAAAAAATTATAATAATTAAGGGGTACGTTTCCTTTATGAAGACAGCAGTGTTGCTTTCTCTCTACTGATGTGTGATAACACGATAAATGAACAACTCAAAAGGCTGTCACAGTTTGTGATTCAGCACAAGCGATATTTAATCATCTGCTCTACATGAAGTGAAACGTTTTATGTCACTGTTCACATCTAAAAAGGAAAACGGGTGACAGCTCAGCACAGCCTGGTTTAGAATTACTTTTCCTTTGTTGAAAAGTCTGTCTGTAGAAATTAAGAGTTTTTTTTGAATTGTCATCAAACAATGTCATTCTTGAATAAAACTTAATACAGTGACTTAGCAGCCCACAATCTAATATCAAAGAAAATAACAGTACTTAAAAACCTATATGAGACTTCAGCTACAGAGTTGTATTACATTTCCATAAATCTTCACAGTATGTCACAGTTTTGCTCAGCTTGAACATATTGAACCAATTTAGTAACGTATTCTGCCAACTCTTCAGTGCACATTTGCCACAAGAAATCAAGTCCACAGCCATGCGACCCACCCCATGAGACTGAAGCGCTTCACTTCATTCTTTGGAAACAAAATTGCTGAATGTATGAAAAATTGAAACACAGATTTGTTTCATATTGAAGTACAGATCTGACAACCTGTGAAGAGTTAGAGGTTATAAAGACAGATGTTTTAGACTCACCATGGGGTAAACAAAAACAAAACAATGTTGTCCACACCAATTTGAAACAGCTTGTCTTTGGGTTTACTTTTAGGAGGGCTTTTAGAGAAAACACGCAAAGAATCAACTCTCCCCCCCACCCCTTCACAGACACACACAAATTTACTTTTCTCTATGCAGTCACCCATCAGCAAACAATGCTTTTGAAGGTCCTGTACCTGAACAGAGTGGTGGAACTGAACCCAGGCTTCATAGGGGATTTCATTCTCAGGCACTGACAGCAACAGTTCAAAACAGCTCCTGTAATAAAAACAAAGACATGTTTCATGATACTATGATAAAACAGTGCAAAACAGAAGCTTGCCAACGACAGTATGAAGAGTGCGCAGAGTATGAGCCAACCTACAAGCCACAATGGCTGCCCCCCCCCCCCACAAGGTAGTGTTCCTACTAATTCAATATTAATATTCACTAATATTCCTGTAGACATGGATCTGTGTGTGCCAATTAACATCCATTAATTTTCTTGTCCAACAAGGGTCACACTGGGCCCTGAAGCCTATTCCCGCTGACATCTAATACACAGCTGGTAATAAGAGAGAGGCAACCATTTATACCCACATCCACAGACAACTACAAATATGGGTGGAAGCTGGAGCACCCAGAGAGAACCCACACAGACCTATGAGAACATGCAAACACACTGAAACACTGCAGCTGACCAGATACAAAACCTCCTTGCTATGAGGTCAATGATAATAACTGCGTAGTACATGAATACTGAAAAGTGAAGTTGCTTCAATTATTTTGTTTTGTTACATCAAAGCATTTTCAGCATTGGCCAATTCGTTTGACCGTACAACCACATCTTCCCTCTTTTATTCTTCAAGCACCCCCCTGTAGGGCTTGTGTTAAGATATTTGCACACAATTTGCTGTTGTCTAATTGCCAAATTATGGTTCCACAAATGTGTCCATTCACATACGGGTTTCTGTTCAGATAGCTTATTGAGTAGGGTTTTCACCCACCACAACTGTGCTTTAGTCAAAGGACATGGATGAACTACGTGTCAGTCAAACAGTGATTGGGTGATAAGTGGGTCGGTTTCACTTATGGTCTTCGTAGGTTATAACCTGGCTCTTCTCCATGGCTGGTTGACAGACCAGCAACAGCACAAGGAATCTCCATCTGACAAAGCACGGCATCAACAGGTATACTGGGATCCTGTGACTGCCCAAAGATTCCTTTGGCTACCTCAAGCAAAAAAAAAAAAATACATATGCATTTCATGTTTACAAGTATGTACATCTCCCCTTCTAACCAGAAATGTGGGCGTTTCTTGGGGCATGCATCACTAACCCAGCCTTGCAAACTGTTGTGTAGTTTGTGTACAACAGGCAAGTGGCCACATGCTGCAAACTGCAGCAAAAACAGGTAAACAAAACGTACATTCAAACCAACAATCAAACAGTGTTTTTAAACCTAAAAACAAATCAGCATGCTGAAGAAATGGAACATACCACTTTCATGACTAATACAGTTTATACATAACTGTGGACTTACAGTGCACATGTAAATCTAATGAGACAACTCCCTACACCTTTGATCACATCATGCCTTTAAACCTTTGCTGGCTGAAGTCATATGACTGGTCCTAGCAAAGAACAGAAAGGCACAAATCTCTGACCTAGTTCAGCTCATGTTGGGAAATTCACAAATATAACTTAAAGATAACTTGGATAACTTATTATTTGTAGTGTGAGACCTTTAATGCCCCCTCAAAGGACATCATGAAGCACATCTAATCCCAAATAACAACCATTTAATCCCAGTCAGTGTGAGCTTTGATTCCTTTTTGTTTTGGTTTGTAAATGACAGTTACTTAAACTAATACTTTTATAACTGACAAAACCAATAATGCTATAGCCTTAAAAATAAAAAAATAAAATCAGTTAGTACCAGGAAGCACAGCATACACATAACTGTGCACAAATACAAAATGAAGAACATACAACAAAATTAGCTGAGGTTATTAGTACAGTTACCACTGCTTACGTTTTAAACTTAGTATCACTGCATAGCTCAGATTTAAACCATAGCTGTGACATTTACATCCATTTACAAAACCACAAATTTTTTGTGTTGGCAATTTACCCTCTATATTTCATCAATGCTGCCCATTTTCAATGTACAAATTTACTTTTACACCCTGGACAGAGGCAGGCTGCAAGTGCACCAAATCGGTCGAAGGATTTCCATAATATTTTGGGTTATACTCGGACTGTTGTGAGAAAGCCAAAAGTCTTTCATATTAGGAAGGCCACCTATCATACTCCGTCTCTTCCTGGACTCCTGCATGCATATAAAAGCTTTGCTCACTATAAAAGACCACTACTTTCTTGGTGTTTCTTTACCCATTCAAATAGGTGGGGGAAAAAAAGCACAGTCATTAATATACATACTGCAAAAACATTTTTGTTTAATGTTCTTAGACCAAAGTGACTGGAACATTGCATTTGTACATTCTCCCCAATTACACATAAATCAAATGTTCTGCTTTGAATGTATTAAGGCAAAAAAAAGAAAAGAAAAGTAAAACTGAAACAAAAATTAAAACTGAACCCAACAGAAAAAGGCATGTTAAGAAAGCTGAGCAGAGAAAAGTGCCAGGATCATCAGTGCCTTGGAGTAGCAGCAGGCATTTGGGGAACGCGGATACAGCATTTAGTCAGATTGCAAAGTGTACTTGTGAGGATTAGCAGATGGAAGAGAGGAAGACTAGACTCACTCCCACTGGTTAACAGTTATTACCACTTAGGAAAGAAACAATCAGCGTTGGTGTCTTTAATTGTCTTTAACGTTTGATCTCATTTTCAGTCAGCACAAGCCTGCTGTATAGGTGTAATGACTTGAGTTTACATAAAATGCTTGAATTTGAGCTACATTAGACAAAGTTGAGTGAGCAGGCTATTAAGGACTTTATAAATAATTGAAGAAGCTGACACAAGAAAATGGAGGCTTTTTAGCAGATGACTCGAATAACTATAGTAAATTTTTTGGGAGGAAAAAAAAAATCCCATAATTTGAATTAATCACTCTAGAATGATTGGGATGATTTTACAGGGGAGTGCAGCTGTACAGAAAACACAATTTAAAAAATAAATTAAAAAAATAAAGGAAAATTTGTTACTTTCTGTGTAAAATATATCCTTTCTTGAATTTTATCGATATAAACTTGGTTTCCGACCAACTGATTTGCCTGCTGATCGAGGAATTGGCATTATTGCTCCTTTGATCAGGAGTGACGATATTCTGCGTGTAAAACTGCTCTCTCTGTGGTGTTGCAGGTAAAGCCATTTGCAAGTGGTAAAAGATGGAGCCCTGCAATAGAACTGTAGTAAACAGCCCTTCCTCAGCTTCCTGTCTAACCAGAGAAGATGAAGGCTGAAGACACACAAACTCTCAGAAGAGCTATTCATTGGAAACTAGTAGACAGAGAGAGGATAGGACTACCTGCCCCATCCCTCTCGCTGTGGGGAATGAGGCACAAGGGGCGCCAGCAGAAAAAGGTTGGGGGGAATGTTACTGTGAACGGGTCTCAGGTGGCCCACCCCCACAGATCGCATGTAAAATAACCCAATCTGCTCCTGCAGGACGTGCTTGTATCAGACCAATGAACTCTGTCACTTCTCTAGTCTACTGCATTTCTTTTCCATTTGGCATTTTCACTTCCTTTTGCAGTCCACACTCAGAGCCTGTATGACACACTACATTTAAAATAAAAATAAAAATGCTGTGTATCCAAAAAACATTAATTTATGCTCATTAAAAAAAAAAATGTGTTGGCATTCCTTTTGTGTCAAAGCACAATGATTGAATTTGATATAACTGACATGCCACATGTTGTGATATGACTATTGCACATGCACACAATATGTATAGCCCTTGTGTATACAAGTTATATTTACATGATTTCAAATTGCTCCCATGCACAAACCAAACATTCAAACCACTTTGACACTTATGACAGACTCTCACGCACGTTCTCATGAGATAATCTGCTGCTTATCTCTCATAATTCAGTATATTTTTCAGTACTTACAAAGCTAGTCGCTTCAAAACGAGGGCCACTCTGTCGGATTCTGCAGTGAGGTGGGATCGAGCTGAAGCAAAGCAGTTTATGGACAGGCAGTAGACCTCCAGAAGAGGCAGCCCATGTTCCATGGAATTCCTGCTTCCAGCATAGTGCATCAGTGCCTGCAAAGACACACAAAGGCCTCAGAAACTGAAAAAATAGTTGATGAAGCAGATTTGAAAGTACATTAGAAATATGTAGTAAAAATGTTCAAAAACTACAACCAGAAGAGGAAGCATTTGTCTTGGATGATCAAAGGTTTTCACCTGAGGGAGATACCTGTCTATACCTGATTGATCCCAGCTGACACACTGTCTGGTGTGTGCCTGCTGTGCTCCTGATTGGGCCTGAGGGGACTTAACTGT
>VVHJ01029419.1:6836-37680 GCA_015107715.1 Tylochromis polylepis
TATATAGAGAAAAAAAAAAAAAAAAAAAAAGAAAAAATAATATATATATATATATATATATATATATATATATATATATATATATATATATATATATAAAATGTCAAAATGGGTTTGACCAGTTTGTTCGCACCCAACAGGACATAGTAGAGAAAGATGTCTGTAGTGATAGTTGAAATAGCAAGGGCTGAGAGAGACTCTCAAGCAGATGTGGAGGGTGATGGCACCAGTGGTCCCTGTGGTAATCGGAACACTTGGGGTAGTGACCCCCAGACTGGTAGAGTAGCTCCTGCAGATCCCAGAAACGACATCAGAAATCTCTGTTTAGAAGAGCGCAGTTCTAGGAACAGCAAAGATACTGTGCTGGAGCGTCAAGCTCCCAGGCCTCTGGTAAAGGACCCAAACTTGAAGGATAAAGACCACCCACAGGTGCAAGTTGGGGATTTTAATTAATTTAGTTACATATTTAGTCATCAGTATAATAGTTACACATTAATGCTCATTCCTTTTCTTTTTGGCTGCACCGTTTAGGTATCGCTACAGTGTGTTATCTGCCTCCATCTCATCCTATCACTAGCTTACTCTTTTGTTACACCAATCCTTTGAATGTCCTTCACTACATTAATGAATCTTCTGTTCTTCCTTTTTTTTCTTCCCTGTCTGGCATCTCCATATTCAAGATCTTTGTCCAGCATATCCTTTTTCCTCCTCTGCACATCTAAACCATTTCAACCTTACCTCTCTCTCTTTGTTTCCAAAGCACTTAACCTAAGCTGTCCCTCTGATATACTCATTTCTAATCCTGTCCATTCTTGTCACTCCTAATACAAATCTTAATAGCTTCAGCTCTGCCTCCTGTCTTTTTGTCAGTGCCACTGTCTCCAAACCATGCATCCATACAAACACACAGAGGCCTCACTGCCATCTTATAAACCTTCCCTTTCACTCTTTCTGCTATCCTTCTGTCACAAATCTGCCCTGACAATCATTTCCACCCAGTCTACCCTGCCTGCACTCTCTTCTTCATCGCTTGTGCACTGTTAGTTGCTATGGATGACTGAACCCAAGTATTCAAACTCATGTCATCTCACTAGATCTCCTTGCATGTTCACCTTTCCACTTATCTTCTTCCTTTTCACTCAGATGTGCTCCATCTTGCTTCTTATGCTTCACCACTCCAGGCTCTCTTCCATCGCTCCCTACTCTCATTAAAGATCACCTATACATGAATGTGTCAGTAATGATTCACAGGAAGGGCACTTTCTTGAGTTAATAAAGTGAACACTTCTTTCATAGCATGTCATTCATCATTGTGTCTCTTTCAGTGAATTCCTATAAGTGAAAGTATGATACTATTTGTTTGGTAACAGTCATTACAAGATCTTAATGTTCAATGTAATTGGTAAGCTGTCATATGGCTTTTGTGCAAGGAAAGTACCCCAGAATTTTACTGGAATCAAATATACTTGATTGCTTTTTACCTCTACAGTTTGAAATCTCTAGAATTGAAACACATCAAGTCTTTCAAGACTTGCCCAGTTTAAAAATCCCACTTTTATTGCAAAATAATATCCCAGCAAAAACAAGAAAAGCACATTAAATTTTGCAAAACAGCGACTGGTTTCATAAATGTAAATAAACCCATCTGTAAAAGTGCCTCCATGTCTGTGGACACATTATCAATTCACATCTTTAAACATTATCAACAGTATTTAAAACACTGAAACTGAGGCTGCCTTTACACTTGATGGCATTCCGGTAATTCTAGGTTTCCCCTCTATTGCTAATATTACATTTAGTTTTTGTGGGCATCTTTTTGATAATGCCTCAAGCAACAATACAGCATAAAATCTGAAGAAGATTTTAACTTTAAAAAGGTCACAGTAGCTTCAAACACCCCAAGTATCAAGTTGTGGCTACTGTCATCACACAAAAGTAGTAGCTGAAAGACCAACAGCTTAGCTGAGCAGACTTTTTTTTTTTTCTAGGGATGGAATATATGTTTATTTGAAGCAGTGCACACTAAGCCAACCATTTATCCTGATCAAACTTTTCCTCCTCTAAGTGGTCACACGCAGAAAGTGATAGCCTAATTTAGGCTTTATTCACACATTCCAATGCCAACAACTTTCCCTGCCAAAAGACAGAAAAACTAGTGTAACTTAAGTATACTAATTTTATATAAACAAATATGTAAATTAGAATACCAAGTGAAATACTTGCACGTCACTTTAGTGTGAGAGGTCATTTTAAAATGCCATCCAGTTTCCTGCACATTCTGAGTTAATAAAGTATCAAAAAGCAACCCTTACAAAAAGAAAAGGTTGTACTCTATATGAGTCAGTTTGTTGCGGGGTATGAATAGATAAAGGAAATGTGTCCATCTTGTGATGCTGTGGTACTTTTTCACTTTGATCCTTATTTTGGGTCTTCAATGGTTCCCTTGCTGAGGTCAGTCATTTTGGGATACTTCACTTTCTTTTGGTCAAGTTCATTTTGAGCCCACAACAGCAGCTTCAGGAGCTTGGCCAGCTTCGGGGTTGACTCTCTGTTTTCATAGTCTAGTACACACTGATTTACTTCACTCCACACCTAAAAAAAGAAAGCAACATATAGATTAATGTCTTGTGTATGAAAATGAGATCACTTCATTTGATTTTTCTCAGACTATAAAAATCTGTCTTCAGAACTTCAGGAGACATAACAGGATGAAGGTCACTTCCTGTTGAATGGGAGTTTTTACCTCACACCATCACCAGCTGCTGCTCATAGGGGATTGTCTGATTGTTGGAGTTGTCTTTGTAATACTCTGGGGTTTTAAACCAAACAATATAAAATTCCCTGAGTTGACTGTTGTGAATTCGCACAACATAAAAAAAGCTGAATTGAACTGAACTTTACAAACTCTCACTGGGTGAGAGTAGTACTGATGATTTAAATCAGCTTCTTATGTAAAACTGCTAGAATGTTCCCTTCAAACAGTTAAAGGACACTTTGCCTATACAAAACAAATAAAGGAATACTTATTTTTTAAAATCAGTTTAAAATTATAATGTGTGCTAATTCTACCTTTTGCCTCTGCATCATGTTAAGGAGGTCTCCAAAAGGTGACTCTTCTGGGTTGTCAAATGCCAGCAAGGCCAGTGTCCTCTCCATCTCTGTCAGACATTCTCGGCTTTCTTCCCCCTGTTCTGCTAGCTGAGACTGAGCAAATTCAAGGGCGGCTTCAGTCTCCCTCAAACGAATCAGTTCAATAAGATGCTGCTGCTGCAAAAACCAGAAAGTCATGGATGCAATCAGGTGTTAAAATAGCAAGGCATGCATAGCAAGAAGCAGTTAGGAAAGTACAAAGCTGAGATGTCTCACCTGGAGATGAAAGTAGAGGTAACGATTTGTGTCCAGCAGTTCTGGGTGCAGACTGTTGATTAGGGCGATAGCATCCTGGATCTGTCCTTTCAAGATCATTTCTCTGATCTTAATTCTTTCATCTAAGGAGTCCAAGTCCACACTAGGCTCTATCCCAGACTCCATCCTGAACTTCTCTGCTGCCTCCTTGAAACCCTCTGTTGGACAAGGGAAAAAGAAATATAAGAAAAAAATCAGCACCCAAAATCCACACTCGCATCTGTACTTGGCTTTAGATGTCTGTAAGGACAGACATCTGAAACCCAACTTTCTGTAACAAAAACAACAAAAAGATACCTCACCTGTCACCAGGTAGTTCATAATGAGTCTGTTCATATCAGCCCTCTGGATGTGGACATTGTTGAGTTTTTCCATCCACTCCTCCCTTGTTATATCCTCCGGCTTCTCTGCATAACTCATTATGATAAGATCCTGCAGGAGTGCAGCGGGGTTATGTTTATAATTTAAAAAGATATAATTTTAAACACAGAGAATATTGGCTTATGTAGTATTAACGATTTATGTAACTAACTGTGAGCCCTTCAGCGTGACTGCAACATGAAAACATGACACATGAAATTCTACGTAACAATAGTTTGGGCCTTCTCTGAAAAACACAACACTGAAGCCTGACTTTCGTCAACACGAATCAAAACAAACATAACCTGCACCTTTAAAATCATATTCTTCGGATAAATGCATCAAGGATGAGCCTTAATATATTTAATTATATTCTATTAGTATTTATATACTACATAATGTCCAGATAATGGGTACTTTTTCACAATACCTGAATATTTTGTCGCTACTTTCAAGCAGTAGCTAGGTAGCTAACCCAGGGTAAACCGCTTCTTCTTCCTTCGTCTTCCTTATTTCCGGTAGCAGAACGCGCCGCAGAGAAAATGCTGCCCCCTACAATAAATCCGAAGCACAGCAAATGCACAGTCTGTGACAAAGCCCATATTGCGCATAAAAACATGCCGTTTTCAGTGTGGTTTGAAGAGCGCCACAGGTGTAGAATAGGAGTTAGAACAATCTAAAAGTGTCTGTATTCATGTCTCTTTTCTTCTTCTTCAAAAAAGAGCTTTCCTCAGTAATTACCGCTAAATTAAGTTAGTGTGAATATCCTAATGAATCCTAAACTTGATAGTTTAATCTGAAATCAGTTCAAATTATCAACTGACCAGACCTCCCTTTGTATTGTGTTGTATTAAAGCTATTTAAACAGTCATTTTACTGGTGAAGAAAATATATTATAATTGCACAATTTAGAGGTTTTATATAGTATATAAACAGTATTATAGTATATAATATATATACTATATGTATATATAGTATACAAACAATATATAAACAATGTTGTGCAAAAGCCATGAGCCACCCATATTTTTTTATATTTTGCTTCCAGGGAACCAGATTTTCTTGTAATTTTTGATAACGTGTTCTTGGCTGCTTTTTTTTTTTATACACTCATTTTAAGTCAAGTTCATGGCCATTTTCAGAGGAATATTTTTTTTGTTTCTTAAACCACTTAACAGGTACCTATGAATCGTTCAAGCATAAAAAGGCACTTAGTTCAAAGTATGAACCAATGCTGTGTTTACACATACCAGATAACTTGGCAAAAAAACAAAACAAACAAACAAAAAAAACAATTTTAAGATTTAAGTATCTTTATGCACTTTGTTACTCGCAATCTGCCATTTGTTTCAAGGACGGGAACAACAAACCCCGCCTTTTCCTGTAGCCTGTATACTGTTTCTATGGTAACAATGCTGTTAACGCTTCACAAGTCAGTTCAGAGGCTAAATTCTCATTATTTATGAGTAAACTAAGCAAAGCGTAAATATATTGGAGGGACGAACAGGTAGGTCGACAGATTTTCATTGCAGCTAAACACTGTAATAAATAGTGCAACGTAACGTTTGCCTGTTCACGGGGAAATGTTACCAGAATACTAAAGTTAGTCAGTTCGTTAGCCAACTAGCTTGAAATCTTTTAGTTGGTTTTTCTTCTGGTTCTTTTCAGTGTCTTGCTGTCAGAGATGGCCACCTCTCCGGGAGTTTTCCAACACACACCGAAGAAAAGCATGTCCAATTTTCCAGTCCTGCCCCCTATTGAAGGGACACAACAGCGGGGTGAAATCGAACAAATCGTAGCCAAGAAGGAGGAAATAGCGGAGACGATCGCGGTCTCCAAGAAGCTGTTGAGACACAAAAGGAGTAAAATGGAATTAAAGCAACGCCAAAAGATACTGTATGTCCTTTCTTCAGCTATGATGTATTTTTTTTCTCTGTTAAAATATTCCATATGTCTTACATATGCAGGTATTTATCATATTGGTATTTAGGTTTCCTGAAATGTGGCAGTTTGTTGCTTGCATTTTTACAGGCTCTCTAAAGCAATGGAGAATTTCAGACAGAGCAGAGAGAGGGGAGCTGTCCGCAGCTTGTCCCCAGAGCCACAGCTTCCACCTTCTGTATGACATCTACTTATTTATGCACACATACATACAAGTACTAGCTAAATATAAAAATATTTCCCAAAATGATGGTATATTTCAATGTTTACTTTACAGATGCTTAGTGAGCAACGGAAAAAAATGGTATGTGTACTTTTTAGGTTTAAATTTGATATGCGAACAGACTAAACCTTATTTCCATCTATATTAACCCTTTACTGTTTCATGTATTTCCACTTTTACAGATGAATTACAACTTCCTGAAGCAGTGTGTAGAGAGACGCAAATTTCCAGTAATTCAGAAGCAGTGGTTAGAATCTATTGTAGATCGAATCCCAGCAAAACTAAGAGGGAGCCCCAAGACAAAAAAACTACTGCAGGAGCTCTGCAAGGAAGTCAGCGACAATTTCAGTAGTGTGATTGCAAAGTACACAGGTATTCCCAGTTATTTATGTCATGTGAATGTACAGTGCAGTGCAAAAGTGTAGGTACTGAAATTAAAAACAGAAAGCTTTCAAAAATACTTTTTACTTACCAATTTGTAAATGTAGTAAAAAAATAAATCATATCTCTTTTTGGTGGGATTCTTCTTCAAAACATCACCAGTTTTCCTACAGTAAAGAAGAAAGTTTTATTCCTTTGGCAGCAATAACTTGAAGTAATAGTTTTCTATATGATTTTATCAGTCTCTCGCATTGCTGTATAGAAATCTTGGCCCACTCTTTTTTACAACGTTGATTCAGTTGATAGCGGTTTGTGTCCATTTGTTTTATTTTTCAGCCATTCTGCTGTAGATTTGGTGCTGCGTGGCATGATTGTCATGTAGCGTGACCAAATTTTGACCAAGCATTAGCTGTTGGCCAGATGGCCTCACATTTGTGTCTTGAATACTTTGGTATACAATGGTTGACTCGATTTCTGCAAGGTGTCCAGGTCCTGTGGCTGCAAAACAGTGTCTGATTATTCAGTGCTGTACTTCACAGCTGGTATGAGGTGTTTCTGATATGCTGTGTTTGGGTTTCGCCAAACATCTCCACTTTGGTCTTGTTTGTCCAAAGGACATTACTCCAGAAGTCTTGGGGTTTGATCAGATGCAGCTTTGCAAACCTAAGCTGTGCTGCCATGTTCTTTTTAAAGAGAAGCTGCTTTTCTCCTGGAAATCCTTCATAACAAGCCACACTTGTTTGGTTTTCATGGTTCTGGCTTTAAAGGGTTAACATGTTGAAGTCTGTATGGTCTGAGCTGTAGCTCTTACTATTTTTTGGAGCATCTCTGAGCAATGCACAGTCAGACCTTGGAGTGGATTTGCTGGGATGTGTACTCCTGGGAATAATGTGGCATTGTATTAAAACACACCTGAATCCTCCAGACCAGCAAACTGACAAAACTTTTACCTTTGATAGAGGTGGTCACACAATCAGTTAGTCAAGTGCATTTGATTTGCAGCATATGGCTGCAAATCAAATCAATCACTTATTGATTACTGTGGAAGCAGTAGGGGTGTGCAATTCAGTGAAAGTTTTCTTTTTCAGATGCATGTAAATATACTTTTGCATGGGCTTCCAAGCAGCTTGGACACCATATCAGTTTTTCTGTGGATTTGTACTTCCCCAGAGTGATTTCATGTTAAAACCAGGGCTCTGGGGTAGCAGGATTTTGCAGGACTTTTTGTTCAACACACTTTGATTGTTTTATGGCTATTCCCACAAGGTTGATTCTGTTCATTTGGACGTAGCGTTTTCAGTGGGAGAAACGTTTCGTCACTCATCCAAGTGACTTGTTCAGTCTCAGCTGACTGCAGGTTTCCCCAACCTTATAAATAGTACATTTGCACAATAACTGAAACTAGCCCACTGGGGTTGTGAGGTCAGTTCCTTAGGATAAACAGAATCAACCTTTAGGGATTTACTTACCTGGATGCTTGAGCATGCATCAAGACATTTTATGGCTATTGTTATGCTACACAATGACAATATCTGCTGATCATATAGATAAGAATCTAAACATCTAGAGTGTCTTAAACTAACCATAATAATATGTATCATTGGTATATTGATCTCCTATAGTGGACACAGTGTTAAAGAATCCACAGGCAGATGGATTGAACTCAGAAAAACAGAGAGCTACACAACCAAAGTGAGTCCTTAGTGTGCACAAGTGATTTAGACATAGTGACTAATATTCAGCAATCTTTTTATGTTCCCACTTGTAAACTTTATTTTTGATCATTTGCAGAATTCTCAGTTTCTCCCATCCATGGCATGATACTTTTATCAGAAGCCGCAGGATGATAAAGGCAAACTTGCACATTCTTCATCCTGTAATGCAGACTCTGTTGGATCTTGGAAACACAACATTCTCTTCACTGGTCCTAGTTGAGCTTTCATCATACAGGTGAGGGATGTGAACATAAAGACAAACAGGAAAATTTGACCTGTGTCAGTAAATATATATACTTCTATTTAATTTTACTTTGGCTTCTGTTGATATAGAGCTTCAGGACCCATGGATTGTAAGAGCCTACAGAACAAAATGGCTGTGGAGTGTAAGAGGACAGAAGATCGCATCATGAATACCTGGTTTCCCAAAGTCATCCACCTATTAACAAATGAAGAAACTCTCAAGGGAGTTAAAGAGGAGAAACTTGATTCCTTTTACAACTGTGCCTCCACCCTCATTTCCAATCAGGTCAGATGATGCACACTATATTTTAACCTGAAAAATGTCATAAAGACCATTTCATAATTGGCTGTTGACCGCTAGAAAAATCAGTATGTCATAGTGTTTCATTTAATGAAAAGTTTAAATATATGTGTAACGTAAAATGTGTTTCTTAATTGCACAATTAGTCTCATGCGTATGTTTTTCTGTAAATTCTTAGCTGAAATCACTTCTTCATGGAAGTGTGGAGGAGTTTGTCGGTGTATTTGATCCAAGCAATTGCCGCTGCTTGCCCATCTTTCGGATGGCTTTAACTTTTGACGATGAAAAGATGGAAATTTATCCCACCTTACAAGATCTGGAAGCTGCTGTTCTTGAGATTCTAAATGCCATAACAAACACTTTGCAGGTGAAATTATCACTTTATGCCAAATTTGTTACACAAAAATGCATTCTGAGCTGGTAATGATATCTATGACATTGTTCTACAGAAAGTACAAACTGTCCAGTCGTGGCTGGCACAAAACACATCTTTATTTGTGGATGCCAAGGTGGCAGATCAGATCCATGCTTGGGCTCAGGCCACCGTGAGGAGTGCTGTACGCAAAAATCTAGAGGAACCTGAGACATATTTCCAGAACTATGGTAATGTGCCATAATATGGTCATTTCTAGTCAGCACTCCAGTAATATTATTTCAGTTTACTGGTGAATTTTGTGGTTTATTTTGTAGTTGACAGTTACAACTGGCTGGTTAATGGAGCTGCACAGGCTAAAGTAGAGACGTTTATGGAAGAGGAACACTCTCTTGATGAGTACACTAAGGTAGCAAATCATACAGTTGAATTCAGATTCTTGCCTTATCTTGTTTTTATCTTGTTTTCTGGTGACTGTCATTGTGTAATCTCACTGCTTATTAAAGCAAGTGGAGGAGTTTCGTGCTCTGTCGAAGGAGATTATGAGCCTCCCATCAAAAGCCCACTTCACAATGGTCCATCTGGACTGTGAGGAGCTGAAACAAGGGCTTGCCAACAAAGGCAAAGCCTATGCTGAAGTACTTCTGAAGAAATTAGTCTCCAGCCACCATGAACAAAATCTAGAGTAAGTCAGTTCTTATAATACTACCAAACAAATCTGTCCTTCTCTGCTTAAAATGTTCACATTTTAATGCTTGATTGTTTGTGTGTGTGTCTGTAAAAGGATTTGCTCTGAGTTTGAAAACATCAGAAATAGAGCTTTGAAAGTTCCAGAGAATACAGAGGAAATGGCTCAGATGCTTGACTTTATACATGAAGCTAAGAGTAAAGATCTTGCAGAACTTAATCAAAAAATTAAGGTAAATAAACCAGTAATTGCTTCCACCTGTTATAAAAGCATACCAACTTCTACTGTCTTGCATAAATTCTAACTTGATTTGGTGTCTTGCTTTGACAGGAAGCATTCTGCAGACTTATCTACCTCTTGGAAGTCCACGTCATTGAAGCAGAGGATATGGAGCTTAATTCGACTGTTTTTCTCTGGCCACAAAACATCCTTCATACTTTTGAACTCAGTGATGAGGTAATATGGTAGTGTCTGCTTAGTTTAATCTAACATGAGTGTTTTGTTTTGTTATGAATAATCTGATTCTGGATGGCTCTATTGTTTTCCAGTTAATGGAGAAGGCCAAGCAGAAAGGAGAGGATGAGTTGGTTGCTAAAAGAGAAAAATTAATGGTACAGCTTGAAAAGTTGGGACGCAGGATTGAGGAGTTTTCACTTTTCTCTGAGCTGGAAATGATGCAGCAGGTAAAGCGTCATTCACATTTCAGAATACCATTAATGAAAGAGTTATTATTTTTTCCTTATTTTTTGGGGGAAATTCTGTATTTGTATTCTTGCCTGTCCCGTCTGTATAGTAAATATGTTTGTTACATTCTTTGAAAGTCCAGCAGACATGGGGAAGCAACAAAGAAGTGTCTAGGTTGAAAAAAGAGACAAGAGAGCAAACCTGGCAATTAAATAAATTATTTTAATTGATTAAACTGAAGAAGATGGTCAAAACACACCATGTTTTGTTTTGTTATTTCCAGCTTAGGCACTAATCAATAGCAAAACATGTCAGCAGCATTGCTATAACTGGTATTTCTTTTTTTTTAACCAGTATGTTGCAGATGTCCGAAAAGTTCAGAAACTTCTCCATGAGGCTGAGGAGGCTACTGCACTCATTAACAAAGAAGAGGCCTTCTACAAGTGGGACCTGACATGTTTCCCAGAAGTTGAGATCATCAAAGAGAATATCGAACCATATCAGAAGCTGTTTGGATTTGTCCTGAACTGGCAACGCATAGAGAGCAGGTCACATTCCCATTTGATGCATGCTGTTCCTTTTTATGTTTTAAAATCCTGCTAACCTTTTGTCTTTTTTGTGCCTAGATGGATGGATGGCTCCTTCCAGGACCTTGATGGTGAGACCATGGAGGTAAAAGTGGATGAATTCTATAGGGAAATCTTCAAGATGCTCAAGTTTTTCCAACAGAAAAAGATTAAGGTTGTGCAAGAGATGGAGAGGATCTCTGAGAAGAGGAAGCAACACTCTACTGAGGCTGATGTGACAAAGGAAGAAAGCCCAACAATCAGTTTGTGTTCGGCTGTAATGGAACAGATTAAAAAGTTTAAGGTATTCTACACAACTGGTATTTAAAAAGAGGTCATAAACAAAGTGTTGCTTTTTATGCTATGCCATTATAAGGACTGTGTTTGTGTCAATAGAACCATATCCCCCTGGTGTCCATCTTGTGCAACCCCGGCCTCAGATCTCGCCACTGGACCCAGATGTCACAGATAGTTGGGTATGAACTCACCCCCGACGCTGGTACAACGCTACGGAAAGTTCTCAAGCAAAATCTGGCTCCATACTGGGAAGACTTTGAGTCCATCAGTGCCACTGCCAGCAAAGTGAGAAGATTTTGAAAGTTTGTGTTTGTTTATATAGGTTGCTCCCAATTCTATGTATTAAATGATATTTGTCCCTGCTATCTCTTACTACAGGAGTTTTCCCTGGAGAAGGCTATGAAAACCATGGTGCACATTTGGGATAATGTCTCCTTTCACCATCAACCTTACAGGGAGACTGGCGTGTCCATCTTGACTGCCTTAGATGACATTCAGACAATGTTAGATGACCAGATTGTGAAGACTCAGACTATGAGGGGCTCACCTTTCATAAAGCCCTTTGAAAATGAAATCAAGGTTAATATAAGTTTTAGATTTGCATAACAAATAAATGTTGAATTTGCTATTGAATTTGTATAATTTGACACCTGGGAGTATTTTTTTAACTGCCTATATATAGAGAAAGCTTTAACCATTTGTTCCGTGATGTTAGGAATGGGAGGAGCGTCTGCTTCGTATCCAGGAAACCATAGATGAGTGGCTGAGAGTACAAGCCCAGTGGCTTTACCTGGAGCCCATCTTTTCATCTAAGGACATCATGCAACAGATTCCAGTAGAGGGGCGACTTTTTCAAACTGTTGACAGGAACTGGAAAGAGGTCATGAGGCATTGTGTTAAGAACCCTAAGGTAAGAAAAAAATTTATTTATGTTTACAGAAAGTAAATCTAAACCTAGAATTTTTTGGTTGATTAACTGGATAATTTGTTAACGTAGATTCTGCCAGCAACCTCACTACCTGGTTTGCTAGAGAAACTGCAAGATTCCAACACCCTCCTTGATAGCATTATGAAGGGCTTGAATGCATATCTGGAGAAGAAACGTCTGTTTTTTCCTCGGTAAAAAAAAGAGTTTTGCACATTTTATTTCTGTTCAGATCTTTTGTATTATCACAGATTTTAATATTTGATGCTAACCCTGGTGCTAGGTTCTTCTTCTTGTCCAACGATGAAATGCTGGAGATTCTGTCTGAGACCAAGGATCCACAGCGAGTGCAGCCACATCTGAAGAAGTGTTTTGAGGGTATTTCCAAACTAGACTTTTTGCCCAATTTGGATATCCAGGCAAGGCAGTCACACATGTTGTTTTCATTACATAACGGTGTGGATGATTAACCTTTTGATTAAACTGCACAATGTTTTTGTTCAGGCCATGTATAGCAGTGAAGGGGAGTGTGTTCAGCTCATCCAGCACATCTCCACGTCTGAAGCCAAAGGAGCTGTGGAGAAGTGGCTGGTTCAGGTGGAGGACGTGATGCTTCGGAGTGTCAGAGATGTAATAGCCCGGTCCAGGGTGGTGAGATCACTGCTCTTCATACCTAATTTTAAATAGTATTATAATTTCTTACTTACAATGCTGTCATACTGTGTATGATCCTGTGCATGAATATATATGCATGTGAGTCAGTGACAGATGAATGGATGTATATGGGTGTCTTTGGCAGGCATACGCTGAGACTCCACGGAGCCAGTGGGTCACGGAGTGGCCTGGGCAGGTGGTACTTTGCACCTCACAGATTTTCTGGACATTGGAGGTTCATGAGGCTATCAGAGCACACCCTAACGTGGGTCATTTTACATGTTTCCAACAAAAAAGTGATGTTTCTCACTCTTGATCAAGTGACCTGAGTATCTTTTACAATGGACTGGACACCTTAAAAATATCACCTTGGGAAGAAACTAAAATAGTACCCCACTGTTCTCTGCAGGGTTTAAAGAACTACTATCAGAAACTTCAGAGTCAGCTGAATGACATCGTAGAGCTGGTGAGAGGAAAACTGGCCAAGCAAACACGGATTACTTTGGGAGCTCTGGTCACAATTGATGTCCATGCCAGGGATGTAGTCATGGAGCTTATTGAGAAAGGTACTGCAAAGCACAAAATAGGTTTATTAGTATTATGCATTATTACATAACATACTTTTGGACAATAAAGAGAAAATGCACGGCGATTAAAATGCTTTCTGGATTTTTAATAGGCGTATCACACGAAACTGACTTTCAGTGGCTGGCCCAGCTTCGTTATTACTGGAGTAGTGATAATGTTCGTGTTCGCATAATCAACTGTGATGTTAAGTATGCCTATGAGTATCTGGGGAACTCGCCACGCCTGGTCATCACTCCTCTGACTGACAGATGCTACCGAACCCTGGTAAAAAAAATAAAATAAAAATTTAAATAGTTAATTAAATATATTTTAGAACTTGAATGTTCATACTTTTACTTTTGCTGTAGGAATGATAAGTGACATCATATTTTAACATTAAAACTCTTCTTTTTGAGATTGGAGCTTTCTACATGAATTTGGGTGGTGCACCAGAGGGTCCAGCTGGAACAGGAAAGACAGAAACAACTAAAGATCTGGCTAAAGCACTTGCTGTGCAGTGTGTCGTCTTTAACTGTTCCGATGGACTGGATTATCTCGCTATGGGAAAAGTAACATCCACAAGTTGAAAAATTTCCTTTCTAATCTTTTTTTCATACATTCAAAACATGGTTTGCTAACGTGTAATTTCATATAGTTTTTTAAAGGTCTTGCGTCATCTGGTGCATGGGCCTGCTTCGATGAATTCAACCGTATTGAGCTGGAGGTGCTGTCTGTAGTGGCCCAGCAGGTTCTCTGTATCCAAAGGGCCATCGAGCAGAAGCTAGAGTACTTTGACTTTGAAGGGACCATGCTCAAACTCAATCCCAACTGCTTTGTGTCCATAACAATGAACCCTGGCTATGCAGGACGGTCAGAACTCCCAGACAACCTCAAGGTCTTTTACCAGTAAAATATTTTTCATACATATCATATACATTGTCGTTCTGTTTCAAATCACACATACTGGTGCACTGCACATCCTTAAGTATAATTTGACATAATCTAAAAAATGTATGTTACTGTTCAACATTTTTTATGTTTTCTCTGTGCAGGTGTTGTTCCGAACAGTTGCCATGATGGTGCCCAACTATGCACTTATAGCAGAAATATCTCTATATTCATATGGCTTCTTAAATGCCAAACCTCTCTCGGTTAAGATTGTGATGACCTACAGGCTTTGTTCAGAGCAGCTCTCCTCTCAGTTCCATTATGATTATGGTATGAGGGCTGTCAAAGCTGTCCTTGTGGCTGCAGGAAACCTCAAGCTCAAGTATCCCAACGAGAATGAGGACATTCTGGTATTTGTTCAGATTTACTGAACATCAGTCTATACTTTGTGTCCTGATTGTGAACTTTAGTGCCAGTTTTTGATCCTTTCAATTTCTTGTTTATGTCGTAACATTCAGCTCCTGAGATCCATAAAGGATGTTAATGAGCCCAAGTTTCTCTCCCATGATATTCCGCTGTTCAATGGAATCACCAGTGATTTGTTCCCAGGCATTTGCCTTCCCGAGGCTGACTACCAGGTCAGTGTTGATTTGGTTCCATATTATTTTGCCCAAAATCTAACAAAACTCTTTATTTGTGTGGCTATGTATGTTACAGTCTGGTTTTTTTTTTTTTTGTTATCTTTGCCAGCTGTTTCTAGAGGCTGCTGAAGAATGCTGTAAAACTCATAATGTACAGCCAACAGAGGTTTTCATACAGAAGATGATCCAGAGCTATGAGATGATGATTGTTAGGCACGGGTATGTTATATGTTTCAGTTTCTATGCTGGTGTACTGCATTGTGACATCCTGCTTGATATTCACATGATTGGAAAATGGCTGGGAGGGAATTATCAAAAAATCATTATGGATCTATAAATATTGTTATAAATACTGTTTTTAAGATTCATGCTGGTGGGAGAGCCTTTTGCTGGAAAGACCAAAGTGCTACATGTTTTAGCTGACACTCTGACTCTCATGAATGAGAGAGGATATGGTCAGGAGGAGAAAGTCATCTTCAGAACATTAAACCCAAAGTCAATTACTATGGGACAGCTGTTTGGACAGTTTGACCTAGTTTCTCATGAGGTAAACCCGTGCCAGATTGTTTTACAGATAAATAAAAGCTAAGTGTGTTTACAATATTAACATAGAGCTGGATTAAATTTTTTTATCCTCATTCTTAGTGGACAGATGGGATTGTGGCTAACACATTTCGTGAGTTTGCATCAGCTGACACTCCTGACCGTAAATGGGTGGTGTTTGATGGTCCAATAGATACACTATGGATTGAGAGCATGAACACTGTGCTGGACGACAACAAAAAGGTACATAATGCACAGTAAAATCATGTTTTGTGTATAATATTTCATCTATATATTTTTCTGTTTTTATACCTTTTTATTTTTTGGCTTCCTTGACAGTTGTGCCTGATGAGCGGTGAGATCATCCAGATGTCAAATCAGATGAGTTTAATTTTTGAAGCGATGGATCTATCACAGGCCTCTGTGAGTTGGATGTTTGCAGTTAATAAAGTTATTTGCTAATCCTATTTTAAAATGTAAAAAATGTCTAGTTAATTTGCTAAATGATAGCCTTTCTTTTATGAAGGAAACTGTCTTTCTAAAAGGTGCTTAATAAGACTGTTACTGTACTATTACTGTAGCTTGAATTGACAGAAGGCAGGATGCATTTTTTTTCTGTATTTTATCCGACTGAAGCCAGCCACAGTCAGTCGATGTGGTATGATCTACATGGAACCATCTCAGCTGGGCTGGAAGCCCTTGGTGCTCTCCTGGATGAACACTCTTCCTGATGATCTTCAGACTCCAGACAACCGTTCCTTGTTACTGGAGCTCTTCCACTGGCTCCTGCCGCCTGCCCTCACAATACTTCGAAAACATTGCAGAGTAAGTGGCCCCAGAATCCAGGGAGTATGTGTTATTCACATTATATCAGTACAGTAATTCTTTGACATGCTAAATTTTGGTTTGGTTTACAGGAAGTCGTTTCCACAAGCAACAGCAACATTGCGGTGTCTTTGTGTCGACTGTTTGAGATGCTCCTCACTAACCCTGTGAAGACGGGTCAAAGTGATAAAAATATCCGCTGCTGGATAATGGTAAAAGGGCCAATATCTTTTAGAATTTGATATAATATTTGAACTTATTTATTCAAAATACTTGTTAGGATCTGCACCTTGCAAATGTTTTGCAAACATGTTTTTGTATATGCACTTTCCAGTGCTACTTTTTCTTTTTGCCCGCAGGCAGCGTTTGCATTCTCCCTTGTGTGGTCTGTGGGTGGGAGCTGTGATGCAGACAGTAGAGAGAAGTTTAGCAGCTTCTTCAGGTTGATTGTTGCAGGACAAACAAAAGAACATCCTATCCCTGAAACAGTGGGAAAATGGGGGTGTCCATTCGAGGAGAAGGGGCTGGTGTATGACTATTTCTATGAGGTATTGTATAATTATATCACTCAGAAGACTTTTGCTTGTGTTATACCAGAAAATCACAATATATTCTTTTATTTCCAGTTTAAAGGGAAAGGCAAATGGGTTCACTGGAATGAGGCCATTAAAAACATCAACCTGGGGGACAAAAACACCAAAGTGCAAGAGATCATTGTACCCACCATAGACACAGTTCGCTACACCTACTTGATGGATCTTTGCATCAGCTGTGGAGTGTCAGTACTCTCTGAGGGATTGGTCAAAACTGTTTTTGTTGTTGTTTGCAGCTTTAGTACTATGATAATAGTGTTTAGCCTGCACATATTTACATTTAATCAAACATAATACATTTAAAAATATATGTTGTTTTGTTTTGTTTTGCTGTTAAGTCCTTCCCTGTTTGTGGGTCCTACTGGAACTGGAAAATCTGTGTATGTGAAGGAAAAACTCATGAATAATCTGGACAAAGACCAGTACCTACCCTTCTTCATCAACTTTTCAGCTCGCACAAGTGCAAACCAAACTCAGGTCAGTGTGACAGACATGAGACATACAGTGCTTAACAAATGTTTTAGACCACCTGTCATACAAACAAGAAAACAGAGATTAACAAATATTTTAAAAATCTGTCTAAAACTTACATAAAAGGAACAATATTTGTTATTATTAGACATATAAGAAACATTTTATACCCAAATTTGAGCTGACGCACTGGTCGAAAGCATACCTTTCAACCAATAAAAATATACATTTTTTCTGTTCAGGAATGCAAGTAAATGACCGTAATTTGGCATCTTAATTCCAAAATAATAATGTGTTTCAGTAATTACATTTTAGCATTAAACATCTGATTTTGATCAAAGAACTTGCACATACTGCTATATTAACCATTACAGAAACATAAAACAATATTCTGGTTATTACCAATAGTGTTAATTTACGGCAGCTCTGGCATAAACCTTAGATTGTATGGTGGTCTAATAAATTTGTTAAGCACTGTATGTGAAATAATGTCCCTGTAGAGAAACTGCTTTGTTGATCATGTAGTATGTGAGGTGTGTGTTTCTAAGCAAAGAGGTTATAATGATTTAAATTGTGTTTAATTTATTCTGTTTGTTGCATCATACAGAATATCATCATGTCCAGGTTAGATAAGAGAAGGAAGGGTGTGTTTGGACCCCCCATGGGAAAAAAGTGTATCATCTTTGTAGATGACATGAACATGCCTGCACTGGAACAGTTTGGAGCGCAGCCTCCTGTAGAGCTTCTTCGACAGTGCATAGACCACGGAAACTGGTATGAACCACCTACTATTACAGGACAAATTCATATTCAAACAAGAGAGATATAAATATATGAACAGGATGGAATTTACTGGATTAAAGCGCTGTTCTTCAAACAGACAGGCCTCATCTGTTATACTCTGGCAGGTACGACCTGAAGGATACCTCCAAGATCACTCTCGTCGACCTCCAGCTCATCTCAGCTATGGGCCCCCCTGGCGGTGGAAGGAATGCCGTGACTTCACGCTTCTTGCGACATTTCAACATTTTTAGCATTAATCCCTTCAGCGATGACACCATGGTTCACATTTTCTCCAACATTGTGTCCTTCTATCTTAAAAACAATCAATTCCCACCTGAATATTTCACTGTTGGCAACCAAGTAGTGACAGCTACAATGGAAGTGAGTGCTGTAAAAATAAACAGTGAGAACACAAGAAAAAGAAAGCTGGATAAATTCATTTTGCAGTTGTGTAAAAATCCTAAATCATTTTTTTCAGTCTTTTTTAAGTAAATCATCTTTACTTTTTAATTTTTAAAATTTTCCATAGGTCTATAAGAAAGCCATGGAGAACCTGCTTCCAACTCCAGCCAAGTCTCACTATACCTTCAACCTGCGGGACTTCTCACGTGTTATCCAAGGTTGCCTGCTGATGAAGAAGGGATCTCTGGAGAGCAAACACACTATGATACGGCTTTTTGTCCATGAGGTCTTCCGTGTCTATTATGACCGTTTGGTAGACGATGAAGATCGAGCGTGGCTCTACACGTTGATGAACAGCATTGTGAAAGATCACTTTAAGGAATCCTTTGGCCAGGTCTTTGATCACCTGAAACAAGGCAGCAAAGTAAGCTGACAATCACTTATCCTTAGTGTTTCATATGCTTTGCTACTTTTTTTATTAAACAATACAGCAAATGAATATCTGCTTGCAGAATTAGATGTGCCTAAATCTGTGGCATTTAAATTTGTGAATTTTTAGCTGGTTGAAGAAGACATGCGAAATCTTCTGTTTGGTGACTACATGAACCCTGACCTGGAGGATGATGAGCGTTTGTATGCTGAGGTGCCCTCAGTTGAAAACTTTGCTGAGGTGGTAAAGTCCTGTCTTGAAGAATACAACCAGATGCATAAGAATCGGATGAACCTTGTCATCTTCCGGTAAACAGCTTTCAAAGAGGATATATGTTTTTATAGATGTTATTTCTTGCTTTAGGAATAAATTTACAAGTTGACTTGACCTTTGTGCAGTAAGTGAATAAGATATGTTTTAATCTGTAATTTATCATTTGTGTTTAAACTTAATTAACTGAAAATAAAATCTTATCTAGCTATGTCCTGGAGCACTTGTCCTGTGTCAGTCGTGTGTTAAAGCAGCCAGGAGGAAATGCCCTCCTTGTGGGAGTGGGAGGAAGTGGACGCCAATCCATCACCCGCCTGGCCACATTCATGGCCCATATGACCATGTTTCAGCCAGAGATCTCCAAGAGCTATGGTATGACTGAGTGGAGAGATGACCTCAAGGTAAGCTGTAAAGGCTTCTGTTACTTCTGTTTAAAACAAGTGTGTTTTGGTCATATTGTTCTCATTAGATTCTGCGACTTTTTAACATTCCTAGCTGCTGTACTCTGTCTCACTGCTTTCCTTTCAATTAAAGATGTTGCTAAAAAATGCTGGGGTGAAAGGACAGAAGACAGTGTTCTTGATAACTGATGCTCAGATCAAAGATGAGGCTTTTCTAGAAGACGTGGACAGTGTCTTGAATACAGGAGAGGTTCCCAATCTTTTTGCCATAGATGAGAAACAAGAAATCATGGAGGTGGGATATTATAAGCCTATAATCTTATATACATACCTTATGAATGTGTATGTAATAAAATTCTCATTTCATCTGTTTTTCCCCAGGCAGTACGTCCCATGGCCCAAGCTGGCAATAAAAACTTGGAGCTGAGCCCTTTGACTCTGTTTGCCTTCTTTGTGGCACGCTGTAAAGAGAACCTGCACATTGTTGTGGCATTTAGTCCTATTGGCGATGCCTTTCGAAATCGCCTGCGCCAGTTTCCATCTCTTATTAACTGCTGTACCATTGACTGGTATCAGGTAGGTGACCATATCATACCTGCAGCAAAATATACTACATATAAAAATATCTGAAACACAGACACTGAAAACTATATAGGTCTCTATATGTTAAGTGTGGGCTGTGTTCTTAGATCCAAAGATAAAACCAAAGAAAGAAAATAGGACATGTAGTTTCATTAGCAGACCCTGTTCCTGACAGTGTCTGCACTTTGTCTTTGTATGCCTGTCTTTGCTCCTGCCCTTGGTATCTCTTTCGTCTCTGTATTTTGACAGCCATGGCCGGAGGAAGCTCTTGAGCGAGTAGCTAACTCCTTCCTGGAGTCACTGGAGATGAATGAAAATGAGAGGCAGGAGGTCATACCCATCTGCAAGACATTCCACACCTCTGCCAAAGAGCTTTCACAGAGGTATGAGAGGTTTATTCATAATTTTCATAATGAAAGGTAAAGTACATTTCTAATTATTTAATTATGCTTTTTTTTTCATTGCAGATTCCTTTCTGAGCTTGGTCGTCATAATTATGTGACACCCACATCCTACCTGGAACTAATTGCAGCTTTTCGTCAACTGCTCACTCAGAAAAGAGACACTGTTATGAAGGCGAAACAGAGGTACACCAATGGTCTGGATAAGCTAGCCTTCGCTGAATCTCAGGTATATGAAATACTATTTTCACCTGAGCTGTTTTGTCTATTCTCTCTTTTTTTGTGTATTATTCCTATTACTCCTATGCAGTTTATTTGAATAATATCTTTCTGTAGGTGGGTGAGATGAAGAAGGAACTGGTAGACCTGCAGCCCAAACTAGAACAGGCAAAGATAGACAACACCAAAATGATGAAGGTGAATACATTTCACACAATCGATCGACATCAGCATCCTCCCCAGAGTACATATATGTCAGAACATACATACATCTGGACTAAATGGAAACATGTATTGTTTTTCAGGTTATCGAGGTGGAGTCTGTGGAGGTGGAAGCCAAGAGCAAAGTTGTGCGTGTTGATGAGGAGGCAGCAACCATTAAAGCCAATGAGGCCCAGGCTTTGAAGGATGAGTGTGAGAGTGACTTAGCTGAAGCTATCCCTGCCCTGGAGGCTGCTCTATCTGCCTTGGACACTTTGAAGGTGAGCACCCTCAGCAAAATATATTTTTTTCATAACATATCATTGCAGTTAGATGACTGAGCAAGTCAAGCTGTCCATTTCTTTTCAGCCCTCTGATGTCACAATTGTGAAGTCTATGAAAAATCCACCTTCAGGGGTGAAGCTGGTGATGGCAGCTGTGTGTGTGATGAAGGAGATAAAGCCAGATAAGACAGCTGATCCAGCTGGGACTGGAAAAAAGGTTAGACTGAGTAAAAAAAAAAAAAAAATTAAATTATATGAAATGATAAAAGTCTTACTCATTTTTAGCCTTTTAAAACACAGCTAAACCTCATTGAAATGATATAGTTTTTCATTCAGTAAGAAAATAGGGCAAAAACACAGTGAGTGACATGTTTCCTTTATTATCTAGGTTTTTGACTACTGGGGTCCAAGCAAGAAGTTATTGGGTGATATGAACTTTTTACGAGATCTTAAAGAATATGACAAGGACAACATTCCTGTGAGTTTCAAAATTACGTCACAGTTAAAAAAATAAATAAATACTCGCACTTTCCCCTAACTTACTCGTCTGTCTTTGGGTTGCAGGTCCATGTGATGCAAAAAATCAGAAGTGAGTACATGACTAATCCTGACTTTAACCCCAGTATAGTGGCAAAGGCGTCCTCTGCAGCGGAAGGCCTGTGCAAATGGATCCAAGCAATGGAAGTGTATGACAGGGTGGCAAAGGTGTAGGATTTTCGAACCACTTGTCCTGGTAATCGGACCTGCACACTTACTTTTTCACACATTTCTTGATTTCAACAACTGTCTTTGGTTTCAGGTTGTGGCTCCTAAGAAGGCTAATCTTGCAGTGGCACAGGAGTCCCTGGCTACTACCATGGCCCTTCTGGACCAGAAGAGAGCTGAGTTGAAAGAAGTTGAAGATCGCTTAGCAGCTCTTCAGAAAACTTTTGAAGAGAAGACAGAGGAGAAAGCCCAGCTGGAGTTCCAGGTGGATTTGTGCGCCAGGAAGCTGGAGAGGGCAGAAAAACTCATTGGTGGGCTGGGTGGAGAGAAGACCAGGTCATGAAGACGCTTATAAATATTTCAGGGCCAAGCAGTGAAGCTAAGGAGACTTGTGTTTATACTTTTACTTATATGTCTTCTTCTTATTATTGTTGTTATTATTCATTGGACTGTCGAGTAAAACATTTGAAAGTTTGGTTCACTGACTGGGAGCAGTTTCCCAATTTCTTTTATTAAGACTCACGTCTGAAGTACTATAGCACCACCAATGGGCGGAAGTTGGAGGTATGTCCACACCTGCGGCTTTTTAACTGTTAGCCTGATTCTTTTAAAGATGTAGCGCTGGAGTTCAAGCTATATTTCAAGAATTTAAGCCATGCTTAAATTTCTGAAGCTTTTTCCAACCTTCACCAAAATTGGCACAGATGAAAGTTGAATACCAAGCTTGAAAGACCAAGTGTCACAAAAGCAAGCAGCTGGCATTTACATTTTCAAAGCTGTTACAACCAATAAAAATTAGCAGTTAAACCACCAGACGGCAAGTAATTTCCTGTAATTATAACCACTTAAAAGTTTATCTGCGTCACTCAGGTAGCTTCAAAATGAAAATGTGTTTTTACATCTTATATCTATGCTTTTATCATAATTACATGAAGTTGCTATGACAACTGTGCCCAGCTGAACTGCTTGGCCCCCTTATTGTCTTGTGCCTTGTTGTGTTGCTTGTTTCCTGCAATTTGAAGAATAACTGCATACCAGTGACTGAATGTGATTATTTACTTAGATGGTCTAAAGCAGCAGACGACCTGCAGAACACATATGACAACTTGACCGGAGATGTTCTTATCTCTGCCGGTGTCATCGCCTATCTGGGGGCTTTCACAGCTGGCTTCAGACAAGAATGCACCAAGTTGTGGACCAAACTCTGCAAAGTACAAGTTCTTCCTTCTAGCTTCTCATTTTTATGAATCTTTGTCATACATATGTATTTCTATGTCTATGTTGCATACCTTAGTAAATAAATATCTGTCTTTGCACCTCCCTCTATCTCTAGTCTAAGAACATTCCATCATCAGATGACTTCTCTCTCAGTAAAACCCTGGGGGATCCCATTAAGATCAGGGTGTGGAACATTGCAGGGCTTCCCAGTGACACTTTCTCTATTGACAATGGCGTCATTGTCAGTAATTCACGCAGATGGTGAGTTTGTATTTCTGAAATCTGTGAAACTTATGTTGAAATATTTGTGAAAACATGCTTTTCATTTATTACCTAATGTTAATGTTCTTGTAGGCCCTTAATGATTGACCCTCAGGGTCAAGCCAACAAGTGGGTCAAGAATTCAGAGAAAGATAACAGCCTGAGTGTAATAAAGCTAACAGATGGGGACTATATGAGAACTTTAGAAAACTGTATTCAGTTTGGGACGCCACTGCTGCTGGAAAATGTAGGAGAAGAACTGGACCCTTCTCTGGAACCACTGCTGCTCAAACAAACCTTCAAACAAGGTGCTAGAAGTATAAAATGGATGCCAAAGAATAATTTTGAATTTAAAAATAGTGATAATTCTCAGTTCCCAATTATTTTTGTTTCTTTTTGTTTCTCTTAGGCGGTGTTGATTGTATCAGGCTCGGGGAGAGTGTGATTGAGTACTCCAATGATTTCCGTTTCTACATCACAACAAAGCTCAGGAACCCCCACTACCTGCCAGAGCTGGCCACCAAAGTGTCCCTGCTCAATTTCATGATAACCCCTGAGGGCTTGGAGGACCAGCTGCTTGGGATTGTGGTTGCCAAGGAGAGGTAATACCTGTAAAATGGTTACTTATTTATTGATTGCAACACTTTTTTTTATAGCTCTTTTTACTCATGTCATCTACTTGTATTTCCACAGGCTAGAACTGGAGGAGGAGAGAAATGCATTAATCCTGCAGTCATCTGAAAATAAGAGGCAGCTAAAGGAAACTGAAGACAAGATCCTAGAGACACTGCAGTCCTCTGAGGGAAATATCCTGGAGGATGAGAGTGCCATTCAGATTCTAGACTCAGCAAAGATCATGTCCAACGAAATTACCAAGAAACAGCAGGTGTGAATTACACATAAAATGAAAGCTGAATTGTGAATTTGATGTGTCTTTTAAGTTAATCTGATCTTCTCGTAGTCTAACCTCCTAATGTTTACGTCTTTCCAAGATTGCAGAGAAGACAGAGATCAAGATAGCAGAATCCAGAGAGGGTTACAGAGCTATTGCAAAACACTCGTCCATCCTGTTCTTCAGTATTACTGATCTGACCAACATTGACCCGATGTACCAGTATTCTCTCAGCTGGTTTGTCAATCTCTACATTAACTCCATACAAGACAGGTAAGCGATCCAGGAGGAGTGAACTCGGTTAGAGGTATGGTGAAGTAATGAACTATGACACATCTGCCAGAACTAATAACTTTTAGTTTGTCTGTGTTCATTGGAAACTTTGTGTATTTTGCCTTTTTTGTATCAGTAACAAGTCCAAGATGCTGGAGAGGAGGCTTCAGTTTCTTATTGATCACTTCACCTATAACTTGTACTGCAACGTATGTCGTTCTCTGTTTGAGAAAGACAAACTCCTCTTCTCCTTCCTTCTCTGCTGCAAATTACTACTGTAAGTGATAAAGTTATGAGCAATTTTGACTTTTACTCTAATGCTTAGTGCAAATCTATGTGGATGTTTACTTTTATATTTGATGCTATTTTTTATCAATGTTTTCTTCTAAGAGCAAAAGGGGAGATTAAACACTCTAACTTTATGTTCCTGCTGACTGGGGGAGTGGGCCTCCAGAACACCATTGCTAACCCCGACCCCACCTGGCTACAGGACAAGAGCTGGGATGAAATCTGCAGGGCCAGTGAACTCCCTGGCTTACAAGGATTGAAGTAACAAGCTTTAATCGCTAAAATAAGAATGGTCTCATCATCACTGTTTACCCCATTGCCCCCATTTGACATTATAATTTACTTTTGATAAATGAAGTGGATTGTTATTTATTTTGCAGAGAAGCTTTCATTAAGAATCCAGAAGACTTCAAGGCCATTTATGACAGCAAAGATCCATGCACTATTGGTTTGCCTGTTCCGTGGTGTGAACAGCTCAATGATCTGCAAAAGATGATCATCGTTCGCTGTCTCAGGCCTGATAAGATATTGCCAGCTGTGACTAAATATGTGACTCACAACCTAGGGAAGAAATTTGTCCAACCGCCTCCCTTTGACCTGAGTAAGAGCTACCTGGACTCCAACTCTACCATCCCACTTGTGTTTGTGCTGTCTACAGGTGCTGATCCCATGGCTAGTAAGTCCTACAGTACTGTTTTACTGATTTTCAAAGGGCCATATAAAGTTAGTGCCAAATCCTGAAACTAGGAAAACTAACCCTTTTAGAAAACTAAAACTATCCCTCCACAGGCTTGCTGAAGTTTGCCAGTGACAAGAACATGGGTGGTGCCAAGTTCCAATCTATCTCTCTGGGTCAGGGACAGGGGCCCATTGCTTCTAAAATGATATCCACAGCCATGCAGGGTGGGACATGGGTGTGTTTACAGAATTGCCACTTGGCCGTTTCCTGGATGCCCACGCTAGAGAAAATCTGTGAGGACTTTAGTCTCACAACATGCCACCAAGACTTCCGCCTCTGGCTCACAAGCTACCCTTCAGCCAAGGTAAAACCCATAAATGAACAACTTTAAGCACTAAATAGATATAACTGTCATCCGAAAGAGCCTTCAATATAGTAAAAAAAAAAAAAACAAACACATTTTTAAAAATCAGTTTCCAGTGACCATCCTGCAGAATGGAGTGAAAATGACAAATGAGCCCCCAACAGGACTCCGTCTCAACCTGCTCCAGTCTTATTTGTCAGATCCTATTTCTGATCCAAACTTCTTCAGTAACTGTCCCAATAAAGAGCTGGTGAGTCAGGAGGAAACCTGTTTAGATTTTTTTATGCATAAGGATACATTAATTCTATAGGTGTGTAACACAATAAATGGATTTCCTCACTAGATCTGGGAGAAGCTCCTATATGGACTGTGCTTCTTCCATGCGCTCGTTCAGGAGAGGAAAAAGTTTGGTCCGCTGGGCTGGAATATTCCATATGGCTTCAATGAGTCTGACCTGCGTATAAGCATCAGACAGCTACAGGTATTTACTCAAAAATCTCAGTTGTTGTGTTTCTACCTTGACAAAAATCAAAAACTCATTTAATTTCTTTTCATTTTTAGCTGTTTGTGAATGAATATGACAAGGTGCCCTTGGAGGCCATAACATATCTGACTGGAGAGTGCAATTATGGTGGCCGTGTGACAGATGATTGGGACAGGCGGCTCCTGATGACTATCTTGGCTGGCTTCTACAACAAGGACATCATTGAGACTTTTTGCTATCCTTTCTCACCTAGTGGCGATTACTGTGCCCCACCTAAATCCAGCTATAAGGATTACATTCTGTTTATCGAGGTACAGACACACCAGAAGAATTTGTATATATAATGTATATCAAATAACTGTATATAATCTTTAATTTTTTCAGTTATATAGTATATTACTGACAGCAGTGTCTTTGTTGTGCTCCAGGAACTTCCATTCAGCCAGCATCCAGAAGTGTTTGGGATGCACGAAAATGTAGACATTTCCAAAGATTTGCAGCAGACAAAACTGCTGTTTGATTCACTGATACTCACTCAGGGTGGAGGCACTGAGGGCGGAACCCACTCTGAGAGTGACAACATGCTGTACGACATAGCAAATGACATTCTCACCAAGGTACAAATTAATCAAGCTTCCTCTTCATTTAGAAGTTTTTAGCCATGCCAATGGCATGGTTGGTCGAAACAAAAACATTTCAACAACCAATAGTTGGATTTCCATACATTTTTATGCAGAAGAATCCTATTAACTTTTGGCAATTACTTAATGTTCCCTTAAGCACCAACACATATCAAGTTTTCACTCATCCTATGAAATACAGCATCTCAGCATCGGCTTAGTTAATTGACATATTTTGTGTTGTTTTAATAAAAAATTTTCAGATCCCAGACACTACTTTCAATTTTAATGACTTTGGTCTGAGTTTGTCTCCTGTATTGTGTCTGAAGCTAAATTTCTGTTCTGGAATCTGTTCAGTGGATTCCAGTAACTGCAGTGCAGGTGGACATATTCATGTCTCCCCTGGATGAATTAATTTTGGTTGATAACCTCCCTTTTGATAGAGAATTATTGTTATTCCACACTGTAATTGGTCCAATAGTTTGGTTTATGACTAATTTATATACTGTGTAAAAGTCTTGAAGCACCCCTTGTTTCTTTATAATTGCTCCCAAGGAGCCACACTGGTTTGAAAATTTTAAAGTGGTCTTCAGCAATAGTTTTTCAGGTTTTCCGAAAGCAAGTCAGTTTTTCTTTGAATATTGACTGCTTTTTCGGTTATCCTTAGTTCAGTTCTTGAGCCTGACCATGTTCAGAAGAATGCTTTTTGTTTGTTAAGCCACTTAACACTGACCTATGACTCATTCAAGCATAAAAAGGCACCTAACTCAAGGGATGGACCAGTGTTGTGTTTACACAAAGCAGACAATTTAGCAAAGTCTTTTGGCCCTTTCTTACTATCAGTCCATCACAAAAACACATATTTTTTTCCCCATTACTTTAGTTGAATCTGTGAAAAATGCCAAAGTCAGCAGAGTTTGACTGCCATAAAATTGCATTTTTGCACCAACAAAGTGATTCCTAATGAGCTATTAGCCAAATTGTTTCATAACTTGGCAGGTGTGCAGTGTGTCCTTACAAGATGTGAGGAAACTAGACAAGTGGAAGCCAAAAAAGGAAGTGTCAGACCTAAAGAAAAGACCTAACACACACCTGAGAGATACATCTGGCCCTTCAGATCTTTTTGCCTGAAGGCTCATCAGAAATGGTCTCATTGGAAGGTTGGCTGTCAAGAAGCCATTTTTAAGAATGGGAAAAAGATAGAAAAGGCTGATTTATGCCAAATACCACAAAAACTGGACTGAAACATTTGTGGCAACAGGCCTTATGAAGTGATGAATCCAACTTTTTGGTTCAAACCAGTATGTATGGAGGAAATGAGTAGACAGGGGTAATGTCTGCAGCCATCTGTGAAACACAGTGGAGGCTCTGTCATGGGTTGGGGTTGCATGTCAGTCAGTGGTACTGGGAATAATGTCAAATTTCATGGCATTATGAATACAGAAAAGTACTGTCAGATTTTGATTGACTATGCAATACCAATGGAAAATATCTGATTGGCAACAGCCTCATTTTTCAGCATGACAGTGATCCCAAACACACCAGAGCATTAAAAGCATACTTGGATAGAAAAACATACAGTGAAACACAATCACTCATGAATTGACACCCCACCCCCACCTCCCACCCACGAACTCAGAGGTGGCTCATGAGCGGTGGCTCAAAACCTTTGCACAGCACTGTAAGAATAATAGCATCCCTATTAAATATACATGTGCTTTGTGTTTACTGCTAATTACTTAGCGTTTCCTCTGGGTATTCCAACTTCCTCTCAGAGACAGTGTGAGAAAGTCTTACCCTCCAGCCTTATGGTTATGGGGGCAAAGTGGTAAAGAAAATTGATAGATGGCTGGATTGTGAGCATATTAACATATTGTTACTAGTATATTACGTACTTTTACTTTTTATTGTCCAAATAGCACCAGTATATGTATAACTCTCAACTGTTGTACAAATTTTCCTGTTTCCTGACTGTGCTCTGTGTCCACTTCATTGTGTGTTTATAACTGCGACGTTTGCTTATTTCCCTAAGCTGCCAGCTAATTTTGACACAGAAGCAGCTCTCTTGAAGTTTCCTGTGCTCTATGAAGAAAGCATGAACACAGTCCTTGTCCAAGAGATGGAGCGCTACAACACGTATGAACAGACAGCCCCTGTTTTAAGCTGTACAGCCATTGCAACTATTTTTTTTTTCATGACTTCTGTCTTTACTCTCTCAGGTTGTGTAGTTTGATTCGTATTAGCCTGCAGAATTTGCTAAAGGCTATTAAGGGATTGGTGGTGATGGATGCAGAGCTGGAGGCAGTTGCAGGCAGTTTGGTAGTTGGAAAAGTGCCAGAGAAATGGGCCAAGCGCTCTTACCCTAGCCTCAAACCTTTGGGCAGTTACATTAATGACTTTCTGTCAAGGCTCAAGTTTTTGCAGGTAAGACTAGTGAGCAAAAGTGATTTAAATGAGCACGTTCAACTCAACATATCAAAGCTTTGTTCACCTTTTCAGTCTTATTATATTTTCACTTTATTTTGTGTGCCTGTAGGTTTGGTGTAACACCAGCAAGCCCAATGTTTTCTGGCTGTCTGGCTTCTTCTTCACCCAGGCCTTTCTAACTGGGGCCATGCAGAACTATGCCAGGAAATACCACATCCCCATTGACCTGCTGAGCTTCGAATTTGAGGTCTGAAGACTCACACTTTGTGATCTCTCTTCACATGTAAAGATCTTCTCATAGCCCTTAGACATTACTACTCATCAGTAATGTCTGGTTTGGCTTTTATGATTTTATCTTACAGGTCCTTCCTTTTGACGATATACAAACAGCACCTGCAGATGGTGTTTACATTAATGGACTGTTTCTTGATGGAGCTCGGTGGGACAAAGAAAGGTACATGCTCACAGCAGCGTTAGTTTTACAATAGTGACTATATGCTTACAACAGTATAGCTCATAAGCTATTACTGTGGAGGAAGAAAGTCATTCACTGTACGTAAGCACACATTTGAGTATTTTACAAAAGTATTCTACTTTATGTTACTTTATATTACATTTCAAAATTAAATATTTATAATACTTTTTATTGGGCTAAATTTATATTTTTTAATATCGGCCCCTGTAATGGTGATTTTTCTTTATATATGATTTATATAGGATTTTTTTTTTTTACTTCTTTCATCACTAGTGAAATATAGGGAGACCTGATAAGGATTGGTTTGTTTGTCTCTCTCTATTATCAGTGGAGTTCTGGCTGAGCAGTACCCCAAAGTCCTGTTTGACTCAATGCCTATCATCTGGATAAAACCCAGTAAGTATTACCTGACATTGTACACTTCATGAGCTGGTGTTTCAGATCTGCGACAAATAAAATGGATGCAATTCAACTTTTCAGATATCTCTTTCAATTACATGATTGCTTGTTTCCTTTTATTATTTCCTGACCCTCTGCCTCCCATTTTCTCTGTTCCTTTGCTTTCATTTCTGCCAAACAGCTCAAAAGAAGAGCATCACTCAGCCTCAGAAACTGTACATTTGTCCTCTATACAAGACCAGCGAAAGGAAAGGCACGCTGTCCACCACAGGCCACTCCACCAATTTTGTCATTTCCATGATGCTGCCCACCAGCAAGTACCCACAGCACTGGATCAAGCGTGGTGTTGCAATGCTCTGCCAGCTTGATGACTGAAATCAGACAGCACAGTGCTTTAAGACTCAAACGCTTTACTGCGGCACATCTTAATGCTGCTTGGATTTGTGTAAACTCTGTGTTCCTTAATGCAATAATAAACACAATGTCTGTTTGTGACCAAAAA
>VVHJ01029420.1:9974-21997 GCA_015107715.1 Tylochromis polylepis
CTGGAAGCGAGGACAAGGACACTTTAAAAAAAAAAAAAGAAAGAAAGAAAGAAAGAAAAACTAAAGGGAAAAAAACCAGCTGCGTTGGTTATTGCTCTTTCTGTCCATTTTACTGTCTCGCTACATCCTTTAAACTTCTTCTCTCTTGTCACTGTTGGGCGTTCTTGTTTACTTTGTCTCTATCCTAGCATTTTTGTGTGTGTGTGTGTGTGTGTGTGTGTGTGTGTGTGTGTGTGTGTGCGCACACACAATGGAAAGATTCCCAAAACATGCCATTAAAGTAAAAGTGCTGTTTCCTTTTTACGTTTGCAGCAGAATAAATGCAGCTGTGAACAAAACATGAATTTACTGTTATTTTGACATCGGTATAGATTTAAAACTAGGTTTCGTCAATGACAGTAACAAAAAAAACAACAACAAAAAAGTCAGTGCATTTTCTTTTCTCGTCACAACTGTGGGCTTCTTTTCCCCCGACTGTTATTGACTTCTCACCATTTTACAAATAAATCCCTCAACTTTTTCACCTCAGTCGTGATTAATCTGTATATTTTCCATTCCTCATTATTAGAAACTTTGGCCATATTTATTGAACATCCATCAGCACTACAGTCATGTGAAAAAGAAAGTTTTCACTGGACTCTTAGCAGTCTTTTTCAGCCACTCTGTTGTAGATTTACTCCTGTGCTTATGGTCATTGTCCTGTTGCATGACTTGGGATCGGTCAAGCTTTAGCTGTCAGACATATGGCCTCTTTCACTCTTGAATACTTTGGTATACAGAGGAGTTCATCATCAGTTCAAGGTGCTCTGCTCCTGTGGCTCCAAAACCAGCCCAAATCCTCATCCTTCCACCACCGTGCCTGACAGCTAATATGAGGTGTTTTTGCTAATATGCTATCTGTCTTTCACCAGACATGGCGCTGTGTGTTATCGCCAAACATCTCCACTTTGGTTTTATTTGTCCAAAGGATATTTTTCCAGTCTTGTGGTTTGTTCAGCTGAAACTATGCAAATCTAAGCTGTGCATCATGCTCTTTTTTTTTTTTTAGAGAGACAAGGCTTTCTCCTAGAAACCCTTCAAGATGAGCCATACTTACCTTTTTCTCATATTGTAGTGACTGCTCCACACTAGCAAAATGCCAAAACCTGTGTTTTTTATAGAGACAGCTACATGTGCTGATGATCAATAAATCAGGTTCATCTGATTATCACACTTGGTTGCTACTTGCGCTCGTAATTCCTTTGGAAGTGATAAGGGGACGTGTCCCCTGAATGTGTTTGAATATGGACTTTTTTTGAAAGGCGCAGTAAAAATATTGTGATCGATATCTGAGATCTTCAAAAAGTACTTCAGCAGTTGCAGATGTTCCAGTTGTTGCAGATCAGAGTCAACCAATAACCAGTATTGAAAGAAATTATGTTCCTCCAGCAATGTAAACACAAAAACTAGGCACTGTGTGACGCAATTATGAGTTGCACCATCATAACTGTGTTACTGCGCTTTTATGGCCTGGAGAGAAAATGCCAAACATTTCAACACAGACTTTATTCAAGATATCAGAAAGCCAAACAAATAACCAGTTTAATGCAATGAAAAACCTTTGATTAGTAGTACCCTAATGTTGTAAGTTTAAGATAGATTACTAATTTGTAACTCTATCTGTGTCTCTGTCTCCAGAGTCCATGTGAGGAGGACAGATAAAGTGGGGACTGAGGCAGCCTTCCACCCCATAGAGGAGTACATGCTGCATGTGGAGGAGCAGTTCCAACATCTGGCCAGGCGCGTCCACGTCGACAAGAAACGGGTTTACCTAGCTACTGATGATCCATCTTTGCTGCAAGAAGCTAAGACCAAGTCAGTGTCTAGGAATGTGTGTGAATGTGTAATCTGTAGGAGTGTTTATGTCCGACTGACGTATCTGCCTATGTTCATTTTGCTTCCTTAGTGTGTATTTGAAGTATTTATTTGTGTTTCTGTGTGCATATCACTTTCAGGTACCCAGACTATGAGTTCATTAGCGATAACTCCATCTCGTGGTCAGCAGGCCTTCACAACCGCTATACCGAGAACTCACTTAGAGGAGTCATTCTTGACATCCACTTCCTCTCCCAAACCGACTTCTTGGTCTGCACTTTCTCTTCACAGGTCAGTTCATGCTTTTCCAGTTCATTTTTGGAGAGAGCACGAAATGGTGTCTTTGATATGTTTTCACATGAAACTGAAGGTCAGGATGGATTTGATGTTGGGATGAAAGCAGCTCAGAGTAACTCAGAGAGCTGACTGGAATGTTGATGCTTTTAGACATGGAGGCGAGAAAGCAAATATAGTTGATGTGGAGTAAAAATAAACCTTGTAATCTGTCAGGATGTGTTGTTAACTATATTTCAAGTATTCTCAAGCTTACACTTAAAGGTTCTCTTCATAACCTGCGTAAAAGCGGCATTATTGATAAGACCTACAGCCTTTAAGTGATCTGTTGTCAGCATCCTATATTTCGCCTTTGTAGTGTGCTCTCACACTCTGAGGTGTAGTTTAGCATTGGCCAAAACGGTAACGAGGCATGCACGAGACTTTCCTGCACTATTATGTTGCCTGTAATGTGTTTTGTACACTAACTAAAAAAGTGTTTATACTATATACCCGAGTATAAGTATATTGATAGTGAATTTGATTTGGCTGGCTTATGGCCAGTGCCTTACTTTGTTCTTGGCTAGTGCTGGAATAGTGAAATATATAAAATTAACACCACTTAGCACAGGGGTGTCAAACTCAGTCACAGAAGGGCCTAAAATTAATAACTGGATCCAGCTCAAACAGCCACACAGCGTTGATATTTATTGAAAAACAGACTTGAATTTATCGTGGGGGTTGTTTTTTTTTTCAGCTGTTCTATGACAAACTTCTCCCGAGACCTTTTAGAATTCAGATCTAAGATCTAAACCCATCTTAGAGATTAAACAAACAAATGAGATCACATTAAAAATAAAAGCTGCATAAGTGACATTAGATTTTGTGTCTTCCTTTCTTTAAAGTTTTTTGGTGAGTCATTTCTAATGAAAACATTTTCTCACAGCTTGTAGGCGGAGCTGGGGCATCGTTTGACGATAAAACGTGGGAACTGCACAGCGCCCACGTAGCCATACTTTGTCTTGAGTGTTTCACTAAACTGGAATTTGATCAGTTAGATTTAAATATTTGTAGGTGCTCTTTCCAGAACGACTTACTGAGAAATTGAAACTTAATTTTCTGGGCAAATCTCTACGTGAGCTCAGTACTATGCATGCTCAATTTTTTCAGCGAAACGTCCACTTGTAGCAAATGTAGCAGTAGAGACCTGTTTTGTCATGGATTGGCAGCATACAGGAAGAAACCAGCGTTTCCCACTTTTCCCACATTTTAAGAGCTCTGACTGCAGCACTCATGTCTGTACTCACACCGTCCTGCACCTGAAGCTGGAGGTTTAGTTCTTTGAGATGTTTCGTAATGTTGCACAGAAACCCCAACTCACACTGCCACTTTTCATGCCAGAGCTCTGTGGCGTCTCTCCCCTTGCTTTCCATGAACTGACAAATTTCCTCAGACAACTCGAAACATCTGTTCAGCACTTTCCGTCGGCTTAGCCATCACACCTCAGCGTGACAGGGCTTCATGTTGGGAACTCATCTCCTCCAGAGATGACGGAAATTAGTGACGATTCAAACCTCTGGCTCACGTAAAGTTAACTGTGGGTGTTACTGTGCTCATTACATGTTTAGTTTTCAAAGTTTTACCACACAAACCTTTCCTGGTGTGTGATGCGGTGTGCAGTTTTTCTTTCAGCATGCTCACACAGCTGCTCTTCTCTCTGCACATAGCGGGCACTCCATCTTCTGTCAGGTTCGCCAGATTGTCCCAATGCACCTTCATTTCATATACATTTCAAATATGCCTTTTCCTATAGTTTCATATAATTCATGCATTTTAAAGTTCCTCTGTAAGAGAGAAACTAGAGTCCATGTCATGGATGAAGACTTGACAATTCGACGGTGTCAGTCGTGTCGCTGCTCTCATCCAGAGCAAGAGACTTTTTTCCTTTTTTTTCCATCACCTGTTTTTGTTTTTGGTTTCTGCTTAAGCTTACATTAAAAAAAGTGCTTGCTTTTTGACTTTGACACACGACATTACACACTTTAACCATGCATTCAAAAACTCTCCTTCAGTAAATGCTCCGATGTAGTTATTTTTTCCACCACAGTAAAAATGGCTTTTACAGCAGCTTTACTTTGAGATTTTGTTTTTGTCTGCTGTGATACCAGATTTAAAAAAAAAATATATATATATATTTTTTTTATTTTTTTTAACTCTTCTGCCTTCTGGAGTTTCTGCTGTATGTCTACATCCTAGTGCTTGTTTTGGTGCTTCATTTGATCATGTCGTCTGATGGCATTTTCTTTCGTTTTTCCACATCAGCTCCACACATAAAGGATAAACCTGTTTGTCTTATGTTACTGAGCACATGCTCTTCCTCCCACCTGTATTGAAAGTCCAGCTTTCATTTGTTCATTTCTTTAACTCAGAACAACCAGATGATCACAAGACTCTGAGTATGTCAATCAAGAGTCAGGAGGCCACGATTAACATGCCAACACGCCAGCTATCGCAATACAGTCTGGGTGTAGTCCAACTGGTGTGCTTGTGCATGCCAGTTCTGACAGACATATTTATAGCATGGGCTTTATATAACTGAAAGAACCACAGGGTTTTCAGTTATATTGCATGAAGGATTTAGCATAATACATAGCATAATATGATGATAGTGTTAGCTTTAACCACCTAGCATTTACACTCTGACAGGATTTTTTTTTTTTTTTTTAAATCAATAACTTTAGCAAACAAACATGACTTCATGCTTGGATTGCATGAGCGTTTTGTGGCATATTGGGGATTATGCATCCACCAGTCACTAGGGAAGATCATGTATCCAGACTACCTGACAAGTGTATCCCAGAGGTTCCTGGCTGTCACTTGTTGACGCCAGTTACATCGTGGTTGTTCTAGTCGCTAGCAAATTGCGACAGTCAGCTATAGTTTACATGGAAGCCACTGACTTATCTGCGAATACTTGCTAACTACCAGCCTTCTGACTTTAAACAGTGTAACACAAACCAGAAATGTAGCCAGCACGTTTCAAAAGGCACAACTTTTACTTTGAAGGGGAAATTTTCTCCATTTCCATTTTGGATCGTGCTTATCACAGTTTCACTACCACTCGGAGAGTAGCTGGCGAGTGTTTGTAGAGAAGTCTGCTTTTTTTCATGCAAGCTACAGGCTAATGTGGCAATCTGCTAGCAAGCAAAGCAATCACGAGGAGGTTTTTGGCAGCATGTCAGGGAATACACTTTTTTCCATAGCAACCAGTGGTTCCTGGGGGGTTACTGACTGGTCTCTAGGTCTGTGTGACAGAGGCTTTACCAGGTGATTTCCTAGCAAATACTTGCCAACCAGTCGGGGAATTCACTTTTCTCTGAGTGACAGTAAAAGAAGGATGGTCGTGGTCCGGTCTCTAGGTCAGTGTGGGAGGAGTCTTTAGTGATTAATGGACTCCACACCTAAGCTGTCGTTAGCTAGCGTTGCTCACTACTGGCACAATTGCAGAGCTGAAGAGGCATGGCACTCAGGAGCAAGTATTAAATTCCTGCTCTTTGCATTTTCACAAATTCATGCTCTTTACACTGAGATTAGTCCAAAGTCTGTTAGAGGCACCTGAGAGAGTTGTTACAGATTCATAAATGTGCTGTAGTAATAAAAAGTCAAATCTGTCTGAGGGAGCTGTAGAATTTATCAGTGTGATCCATTTTGATAATCACTCATGTGGTCACCAACAACCTCTCTGTGCCTTATTCACTCACGTTTCAAAGTATGTAAACGGTTAAAGCGTTTACTACAGCTTGTTATTACTGAAGCACTTATCCACCACTTTTGTGATCATGTTTTAAAGCCATTTGTAACACGGAGTGAAAACAATGTGCAAACCACATAGTTTCCATCCATAAGTCACTTACCATGTTCTATCCCTCTTTGGCTAGGACTGAAATGAAATGTATATGTCTCTAAGAAGTCCATGAGTCCCACTTCGTCTTTCAACACGATTATCACCAAGACTGCTTTAGATCTTGAGCATGTATAGATGTTTCTATAAAAATAACACCTGACTGTGCTTCTGTTTTAGGTCTGCCGTGTGGCTTATGAGATTATGCAGACACTGCATCCAGACGCCTCCTCCTTCTTCTACTCGCTGGATGACATCTACTACTTCGGAGGTCAAAACGCCCACAATCAGATTGCTGTCTACCCCCACCAGCCCCGCAATAGCGAGGACATTCCCCTGGAGCCCGGCGACGTGATCGGCGTGGCTGGCAACCACTGGGACGGTTACTCCAAAGGCATCAACCGCAAACTGGGCCGCACTGGCCTCTACCCTTCCTACAAGGTCAGAGAGAAAATTGAGACCGTGAAGTACCCGACGTACCCCGAGGCAGACAAACTGCTCAACTCTCAAAATAAGTAAAAGAAGAGATGATTTTAAAAAATTAAGAGAAGGAGCGAGGAAAAAAAACATGTAGTCTCCAATTCCAGAGAAGGAGGCTGCTTTTGTACAGAAGAAAGAGGCGTACTTAGTGCGCTAAGCTGAGAAGAAAAGAGGAAGCCTATACCCAGGGGTGATAGGAATGCGAATGCACTCTGTGTGTTAATGCGTGACTGCGAGAGAGAGTGTGTGTGTGTGTGTGGGAGAGAACGCGTGTGCGCACTTGTGTAAATGCCTGTGCATATGTCGGGTCATGGAAGACTTGCACCCTACCACTACTCCCCCGCCTGGCGTTCTGATATCGGGTCCGTAGACATTTAGACGTGAACATTGATTTTAAATAAAGCAAGAAAACAATTAAAAATCTACACAACTGACCGCGCTGTCTCTCTCCTGAGACGGCGCCGGGACTACTGTAGAGTGAGCTTCGAATCAATGACTGTGGAGGAAAAAAATGACAAACTGGAAAAGAAGTGTTTTGATTTTTTTTTAAAAATTTAATTCTTTTCAGTGGTTTTGATTCTAATCTTGCCTTTTTTTTGTTGTTCGTTTTCTCTTGTTTTTGTTTACTGAATGTACTGTACCCTCTTCTCGCCATGCTCACCGCCCCAGCACCCCCCGATCCCCTTCCTCCTCACTCCTCTTACTGTGCTTCCTCCATCTCGTCTCTTCACGTGCAATTAATTTTACAATACCATGTTGTGCTTTTATCAAGTGTCTTTTAAAGGTCTTATTTTTGTATGTATGGGGCTTGTGCATTGTATACTGTACTGTGTCCGTGTGTGTGTGTGTGTTTGATAGAGAGGATGAATGGATGTGATCAAAGTGTGCCTGTGTGTGCTGTTTAAATGTAAGGGGCCATGTCATGACCAGGTGCCTGGTTACTGGTGAGCAGTTTTTGGTTTTTTGTTGTTGTTGTTTTTTTTAATTTCTTCCTTCCCTTCCCCGAATGAATGTCTGTGGAGTTGAGACTGGCAGTGACAGTGGGGACTGTCTTCATCCCCTCAGAACAACGGGGAACGCCAGTCACTCCGCTGGTAACGAACAATGGTAAGATTATGTGGAGTGTGGTGAACTCACAGTGCACGTGCACACACATATACGCACACACACACACATATACACACACACACACACACACACGCACACACACACACACAAAAGAGCCGTCCCGAGGCTCACCAAACGAAGCACTCCACTGAGATAATGTCGTTTTCGGCATCTTTGCTGTTTCTTCTGTCCATCTGTTTTTTTGTTTTTTTTTTTGTTTGTTTGTTTTTTAAAATTTTAACATTGCTATTTTAAAATAAATGAGGAAAATATGCCTATGTTGAAAATGATAATGATATGTCATATCAAACTTCCCCATCATGAAGGCTTTTTGTTTTTCATAACTTATGTTCTTGGGCATTGTCTTTGATAACCACAGATCGAATAAACTTGAGAAACCAACACTGCATTTTTTCCCCCTCCAGTCTGGTTCTGTTCGCCATCTGCTCCTCCGTCTCTTAACTCTCAACAAGCGCTTCTCTCAATCGGGCTAAACATGCTTCAGCTACACTGCACTCATTACAAGCTGAGAATCGAGGCTTCATATTCTGAAGGGCATCCATCCATTTTTCAAGAGCATAACTCATTGCCCGAAGTTAATCTTTCAGTATCTCCATTTAAAAAAAAAACAACAACAACAAAAACCAGGAGAACCCCAACTCTCAAAGTGATATCATTTTGGAACCCTCAGATTAGAGCCATCGCCTAACTTCAAAAAGCAGCAGTAGTTTGTTTTATAAATCATTCAGTGAGAAAGTGAATTTGAGTCATTTCAAAGCAGGAACTCTTTAAATTTGTCTTTTGATTTACATTTCAAACTGAAGACCAAGATCACTACCTTCACAACTGAGGCATTGCCATCCTTCATTTAAATATAGCTTGTGACAGCTACATGACATTTCTGCCCCAAATGCCAAACGGTTCTCCCCATGGACTCACAATGTAGGTACGTTAGCAAGGCATTCATAAACTTCCTGTTCTTGTCTGCTGTCCTATTTCCTACTTCCTGCATGTCTAAATCGTTTATGATCGTGTTCTCTGTGTCTTATTTATGGGCTGTCTTGTTACTTTCTTACTCAGGGGGCTCTGGGAGTTTCATTACAGATCCCTCTTTAATTTAATTTTAAGATCTGCATGCTTCATTGGATACCCATAAGGAAAGCCGTGGTACTGGTAGAGATGATGAGCTTTTTGGTACGATTGAGGGAGAATAATAGTTTTATTGCTTTTTTTTTTTTTCCCTCCCCCTCCCATGCTTGACAACAATCCACAACCAATTTAGCCCACGTCGACAAAGCGTTCACAATGCACATGCATTCTGCAGCAGTTCATTGAACATCTCTTTTTCACTGGAAAAAAGAGTCCCTCGTGGGCTTTATATAAACGCAGCTAACCGGAGGGCACTTTAATTAAAATACACTCGTTGCTGTCACAGTGGCCTGTAACAGTTGTTTAAGAGAGACGTTAGTTCAGTTAATTATTCTGTTAATTGGCCACCGCTCCTGATAGAAAGCCTTCAGATTTTGCAGCAGGCGGCTTTCTTTCTCTGCACTTCTGGTGTAATTTTTGCATGGCTCTTTGAAAGCACTGCAAGGCCATTTGTGGACCCCCCACATGCAGATGTGTGTTAAAAGGGAAATTGTCGCAACTGATTACCTCACTCAGTTCCAAATGCATGCGTTTTCTCCACAGTTCCACCATTTTTTTTTCAGTTCTCTGTTAGAATAATAGAGCAATATTCCCACAAACATAGATTTAAAAGACAAACTTCCTACAAGTCATGAAGAGAACCCCTATCAATGTGTTTACACTGCAACAGATAAAAACCAGAAGCAAAGAAAACTGTCCTCGCTGACAGCAATTCTGGGTCTATGAGACTTGCTCCCAACAGAGTTTTGAACTAAACCAAACCAGAGCATCCTAACATGTTAGTTTTTAAGTGACTGTATGTACAGTTCACCATGGAAAGAGTTCATGATGTTAAAGTACAGCTCATGGTAATGGGGATGTCACTGGTAGTTGTTTAAAAGAACAAACAGCTGTCAAAGCATACCAACAACAGAGAACTTGAATATCTTATTAAAGTTCATAACAATTCAACCATGCCTGGGTATTTCATTTTCAGCCTCAAAAAGTGAGGACCTAAGTTGGTGGAGGTCAGTGACTGCAAATGGAATAAAATATTTTTTCGTATATTTCAGTCTGGACCAAAGAAATGGACAAATCAATCCAAAATCATTTATTTATATTTATAGAGCGAGAAACCTGAAGCTTCTAACAGTTCAGTTACACTAGTGTAAAAATAGGTTGGCAACCTTCTTGTGACAAGGAATAACTGGTGATTGCCTGCTCATTCAGGTTGGTTGCCCAGAGGTTGAGGGTGTTGCACGCTCCACTATTGATTGCAAGGCGATTGCACAGGTCACCTGGTGTGAGGCGGCCTGTCTTCAAACCTTCAAACTGACTCCAATCCCTCTCAGACAGACTGACAAAGGTTTGCAAATAATTACCATCTAATTCATATATGTATTTTATTGGCATTATTGTTGCCAAGAACCTATGTCATTTTACAGTTAAATTGCTGACCTGCAGCAGTTATGGGTTTATTAATTGGATGGTTTATCAGCCCCACAAGGAAATTGTTGTGTTACAACAGCAGGATAAAGAATAAAATGGTATTAGTACAGGCCTTATACTGTGAGAGTGGAAGTACAACAGTGATTTAAAAGTAAGTAGTTCATGTGAATTTCTGTGTATGTAGACGCTAACAGATTTTCCATTTTTGCCAATTTTATAATTGCCAGCTTGACCTGATACAACCGCAGACTGATAGCAGACTGCCTCTGTGCTTTTCCCATTTTATTGTCATCTTGATGCACCAAAATCATTCTGTCTTTGAAGCAGCCATTTCAAAAGTAAAAAGATTACAAGTTCATTGCACATGGTTTCAAGAATGTTATCCTTGCCTTGGTCTCCAGTCACTGTTTTCTCTAGTGTGACTTTAGCACAAGAGGAAGAGACCATCAACAGAACCAGGCTCAGGAAGGGGAAACCATCTGCCACAACTTGTTGGGCTGGAGAGAGGAACAAGATGACGGGGGGGGGGGTATAAAGAGAATAGACTTCAGAGAATAGACAAGCATGATCCTTGCCGTGCATAAAATCAAGAGGCTAGTGTGTTGAGCATTTAAATCAGACAAACTCGGACTGAGAAAGCTTCATTTTAGCTCTTGTTGATCTGATCTCAAAGACCTCGGATTGCCCTGTTTCTTACAGTTAAATGAGCTGAAGGTGACGATTACTTCGGAGCCAATCTGGTGACTAATAACTCTTTAGTGTATGCGAGGACATGTGATTGTTGTTTAAAAAATGTGAGCCTACCTTTTAAGTTTGTGGGGACAGACTGGGATTTCAATGTGGCCGTGTAACTGATGGAATTCATATTATTGATAAGTGGTTACCCCATCGCCTTGTGGAATTCTAATCTCGTAAAGGGCAGCTGAATTAATTCTGACTGACTCATGAAAAAGGGAGAGGGAATGGAAATGATTATTGTAGTCCAAGCTGGCTCCAATCAGTACTCTGTTGGCACAGCAGTAACAAGTGAAGTCTGCCCCACGGTAGCTGGCCCACATCAAAGCTGAGGGGAGGAACTCCAACTAGAAATGGTCAGGTTTTCACAGAGCGAAGACTGTAGGTGACAATCTTTCCCATCATCACCTTAAATCAACTCGGTTAATCAGCATGGGTTTGGATTTTATTAGCTCTGGTTTTCTTTAAATTTGTTTTTTAACCCAGCTGTTATCTCACGTCACTGTGAAGCTCATTCTATAAAGCTGTTCTTTGGCACAGAGCGGGCCCAGCTAAAGCGGTTAAGAAACACATCATCACTCAGAGGCACAAAGGCATTTTATTTGGCACATGTGCTGTACTTTGCTATGATCCCTGCTGTGAATGCACTAAATCAGTAGTTTTAATGGAGTGCTGACTCACTGGAGACTATATTATTTAGAAAATAAAAACCTCCGCAAACCCTGACATCTTATTTACACTCAACAAAAATATAAACGCAACACCTTTGTTTCTGCTCCCATTTTCCATGAGATGGACTTAAAGATCTAAAATTCATTCCAGATACACAATATTACCATTTCTCTCAAACATTGTTCACAAATCAGTCTAAATGTGTGATAGTGAGGACTTCTGCTTTGCTGAGATAATCCATCCCACCTCACAGGTGTGCCACATCAAGATGCTGATCTGACATCATGAGTAGTGCACAGGTGTACCTTATACTGCCCACAATAAAAGGCCACCCTGGAATGTGCAGTTTTTTGCTTTATTGGGGGTCTGGGGACTCAGAACCGGTCAGTATCTGGTGTGACCACCATTTGCCTCATGCAGTGCA
>VVHJ01029423.1:19704-34146 GCA_015107715.1 Tylochromis polylepis
GGTATCATCCAACTGTCAAACATGAATGCTCCCCACCGTGATGCATTTGGAACAGGCCTTTTTTTTTTTTTTTTATCAACCCTCGTATGATCCCCGGGTGGTTCTCCCCCTCCCTTCTCCCTCTATCTTCCATCCTCCATCCTACCCTCCCTGTGTTTTTGCCTTTCTGGTCCAGTTCCCATTTCTAAGCCCTGGGGTGTTGACAGCAGCACACACAATCATTGGGTTTCACATGCTGGTCCAGGCTTCTGTCTTCTCTTTATTTTTGTAGAGCTGAGGAAGCTGTTGATCTGGGAGCTGTTGTCTGGCAAACAGGTGAGCGCCCGTTAAAAGAGAGCTTTTGATCCCATCTCTGCCATTGATTTGGTACATGGCAGAGAACAAATAAGCTTTGAATGGAGCTCTTTTCATCCTTAACATCAGGGCTGACAGGGTTAATCTCACTCTAAGTGGAAGTGCTTGTCAGAAACTAAGAGGAAAGAATCTCCTTCACCACTGATCCAACATACACTCTAATTTCAGGCAAACAGCTGCTGTAGTTTACACTGATGGATCTTTATTTTATAATTTCTGCCAAAACCAGTGGTTTAGTACTGTACAGTCACCTGATGGAGGATTCAAGAGTTATTGCTCTTGAATTCATTAGTAAGCACAGGGCGTGTTTTTGTATATGAAATGGCTAGAAATGGCAGAAACATAACAATTTCTGTTTGATAAGGTGATATAGCTACTGAGGTTTACTTAGAGAGATGGTGCTTACGTGGAGTCATCCCTCTAAGGCTCATTCTGAGCCACGAAGACTCCAAGGTCAACAATGCAAACGGTGGTATTGAAGCACATGTAATATGCAGACCGTGGAGAAGTGGGGATGATTTGTGACAAGAAGGATGGCAGCAAGAGGGAAAGAAAACGTTTACAAGATGGTAGTGAGACCTCCGAGGATGTATTATTGGAGAAAGACAGGCAGTGGTAGAGTTTAAGATGATAAGATTTCCATTGGGAGTGACCAGGAGTGAAGGAGAACATGCAGAGGGTTGGTGTAAGGAGGATGCCAGAGATGGAGGCAGATGAGCTGCTGTGGAGACCCATAAAGGAATCAGCCAAAAGAAGGAGAAGAGAAAAAGTTGGAGACTCTTATTACGGATGTTGAGAAAGGATATATTTTCCCCCAAACGGCCAAGTATGTTTTTAGTGCCTCCACCTAAAGAAGTTATTTTTGATGGTTGCACCTCACCAAGCAGGTTTAAGCATCTAAAACCAACCATGTAATTTAATACTACACATAACCAAACATCGGCAGAAAAGTCAAAAACAACTTGAGAAACAAAGTACAGAAAGCTGCTCGAATTAAAAGTCACCTGATCCATCCGCTGAGCCCGCTGGGTGGAGTTTTGTTGGAAAATGACCAGGAGGTATCCCCGTGTTTCAGAAAATGAAGCTAAGGGGTCACCCCTTGGCTTAAAATATGATGAGACGAGGATCCCTACCAGGCGCCAGCATGTCATGACTTTGAAGTGAGAATGTGTTATTTTTGTCACTATACCTTGTGAGAGCTTTCCCTGACAAATGATGTGCTGATGATAGGGGTGCGAAACTAGAAGACACTTTTTGGGTCCTTCTTAAAGTCTTTGAGATACAACAGACTAGAACAGGTACCAGTCAAGTCTGACCACTGTAAAAGTAAAACAGTCCAGAGTGTCATTACTAGATGTGATTGATCACAGCTGCAGCAGAAGATAAAATCTTGAAAGACTTCCTTTTTTTCGGGTTACTCCGCTCTAACATGCTCGGACAGTTCAGCCGCCCAGAAAGCAGAACTCCTGATCTAAGAGACTTTGTGTTTTTCCTCAGATATGATTATACTGGTATGCAACATGACTCTGTGTGACGAATGCACTGTTGGGGTTAGACGAGGTGGTCTCGGCGTAAAGGAGGCTCCTGGCTCTAACCGACGCAGCAGAGAAAACAAAAGTGTGAAACAAAAGCCTTTTTCAAACGAAACCCGGGCGGCGACGAAGTCAGATAGCTAATCCTCGGCTTATCATCTCAGTGTTTGGACAGTACCGATGCTCTCCGAGGTGGAAGATTTGGGGGTTTAAACCACAGCTGTGGGAGTGTTTGGGGTTTTCTTTCACCACCTGCAGCAGCGAGGATGCAACTCCTAATTTACAGACCGCTTTTATTCTGTTTTACCATCAGAATTGACTTTGTTGTGCAAATTATGTTTGCGTGAATCCCCTTTGAAGACAAAAATGATACCAGGAACACAACAGTGTGCATAAAGTGTATCAAACCATACACTACTTTAAAGGCTTTCACTTCTTCCTCCACAACAAAGCTTTCACCCAACATATTCCCATCGTCCCAATACAATTATCCAGTTATAGCAGGGGTGCTATGTACTTTAAATGATTACTAGTATTCTTTATTTTGTATTATTATTTTGTGTGAGATGGAGTTGAGTTTTGCCGGGTCATTGAGGGACTTTACGGAGTAGGGGCTTATTTTCCAATCTTCTGAACTTAGTGAAATTTTTAAGGAAATCACAAACAAATTATGCTCTAGTAAATACTGTAAATACTGGCTATCAACATGATATAAGAAAGGAAATACTCAAGGTATTTTCTAAATATTGGGTATTTAATTGATACAGTACACACAAGCTATTAATTACTTTTAGAGCTCCAGGCCGTGTTTGTGGCCGTTTTTAGCTAATACTTTGTAATAGCAGCTCAAAATCGCTACAAATTTTAAAGAGCAAATATAGAGAAAGTTTACACAGAAAACTTGCTGAGCTTTTTTGCTAAATGTTATTGTTGTGAACTCTAATTAGACAGTAGTACTTGGCATGCAGGCCGTTTTATAAAGTATGCCAGGTTCTCTACTTGCTAAAGACAGTTTATGCTCATCACTGTTGCTCTTGTGAATGTGACAAAAGTGACGTCACGGCTGCTGGCACTTCATCTATCAGGCCACATTACAACTGTTTAATGTTTTTCATCCATTGAACGCTGTCAAATGTTTGACACTGTTTACCAGTAATGCACCCTCTAGGTATTCGCGACTATTTTTAAAGCTTATTCCATTTTGTATCATCTTAGTAGTGAAGCTGAACCACATGTGGAACCGTGGGGAAGATTTTGTGTTTACCTGCGAGAAGCCAGTGATCTTCAGCAGCAGCTCATTTCTGACACGAAACTAACATCGGCTCTACGAAGACATTTAGAAAAGAAAAGAGCTGCACACGTGTCGTAAAGGTGGGCGTTTGTTTTGTTGCGCGGCAGCTAGAGGAGAAACCAGAGGTCAGCCCTTTGCTGTTTCACTCTTTCAGTGGAAAACACTCACTCGTCTTTGGTGTTTGATGCTTACTGAATGCTGACTGCTGTTGTGCTGCAGGAGCAGGTCAGGAGGTCCTGAACTCGACTTGACTCATTTAATTGTAATTGTTATATTTGTATGTAACCATAGAGAAGCTCGATTGGTGTTTCGTGCTCAGTAGGCGTCCTAAAATGACGCAGCTTGTGCCCAAATGCACAAGACTAATTACTGTTTTCTTTTTACCTTTCATTTGATGTTTACATTTTGGTTTTGGTGTATGCATATTGGGTTTTTGGTTTTAGCTCGGTTTACAGAGTGTATGCAGACTTGAGTGGAGTAAAAAAAATTGTTTAAAAAATCATGAGCAAAGGGAACAAACGAGTCCTGGGCTGTGCCTTAGAAGAAAACCTTCATTTAATAGAGATTTACCAGAAATATTTCCGCTCAGGTTCGTAACTTTCTCCAATTTGCTCCCATTTTTAAGACTGACATTACCAAAAAGGCATATTTATAAATCAAAACCGCTGTTTGTGAATCTAAGTTTAACTTCTCGTCCACAACAGTGCCCAAATATTTTGTTAGTTTTAGCCACAGATATTTTTGGTGAAAGTCTGGTCAGAGGGGCGTGAGCTTGCTCCTCAACCTGTTTGCAGTGTTAAACTTTTAAGTTAAAAAAAAAGATACTAAATGATTCTCAGTGCATTCAAATGTGATGCAGAGTGATCCAAACCAAATGTCCCTCTGTGATGGGACACCGCGAGACCAGGCTCGCCAAATCCTCCAAAAAACGATTTCTATTCTGTGTTTCTGGGAATGGAGACTACCAAATTTATATTTTAGTTCGCTGCAGGAAAAAATGATTATGAACACAGCCCTCCACATGTTTTTACTCACTGCTGTTTTCTTTGTCTTATTTCTGAACTGTAATCGAGCTTGACAAAGTGGAAAAGTAAAATATGCAAACTTTTTGGTGAATTTTGGCTATAAATTGTCTGTTTGAAGTATATGGCTTTTCCTTAAAAAAAAGAGAGGATTGTCTATGCATGGACTGTGAGGGGGACCAAACCTCAGTGGGTGTACATAATTTATGTATAATTCAAGCTGTTAAATGTCCCTGAGAGCATGCATGGGGACCTGACTGGCCCTTCTTTAGAGTGTCCTTCACAAACATTATTAATCAGGCCCCCCATTCTCACAGGCCTCTGCTCTTGCTTCACACAAAGGTTGAAATTTATCCCCACACATCAGGGTTGGGAATGGCTCTGCTGCACATACAGTATTCATCAATCATAGTCTGAATCCATTGTCAGGATGCTGAGAGCGTGACCCCGACGCTGCTGCCATTAAAGGCTCTGATCTGGGAATGGGAAGCCCACGCCGCTGCTGTAAAAACATCAGCCAAGTGACTAAAATGTAAATGCATGAAAATGTGCAGTAAAACAGTGGGTTGGGGTCATTTGGGATCCTGCAGCTGGATCCTGCCAGGGAAGGTTGATGGCTAGCAGAGCATGTGGACTGTACTTTTGTTTTGGTGGTGGGAAAAACTTCAGGTCCTCGAGAAAAGGTTTGCGGAACTAATCTTGATCTGACCTAGGCTTAGAGCATTGATTTAGCCGCATGCGAAATGAGCAAAAGTAAAGTTCTAAAAGAGTTTTAAAAGAAACAACATTTGATCAAAAGTGAGGACATTAACCAAACCCGAACCCTAGATGGGTTGCCCAAGACCTGGTGGATAAGAAGAGGTTAACAAGCTGCAATTTTCCTCGAAGAGCAGAGATTTTTTTCATGGTTTCATTCCACTGAAACCCGCTTCTTCAGCATTTGTGCTATGGTGGACTCCTTGAGCTTTGTTGTTCTTATTTTTGGGTCACCTTTGTACAGGTCTGAGCATCAGTCTGTGATGTCCAGTGTACCCTAGTCATCACTGAAGGCTGTTGATCAATTCACTTGCCTCACAGCATCGCCCTCAAACGCATCAGGAAGGCTGTAACAGTGCCTCACTAAAACCCGTTGGGTGAACACCGAACTGACAACGAAGACTAAGATGATCGTCTACGGCGTTTGTGTCGGCAGCCAAACCTGGACGACTTTTGCCAGGCAGGAGAAAAGACTCAACAACGCCTCAGTAACAACAGGAGAAACAGCCGCAGCAAGGGAAATTAGAGCACCCGTATCCAAAGTCATCTTCGACTGATGGAGCTCTACCACCTGGCAGGAGACCCTAGATAGACCCAGAAGTCACTGGAGGGATCATGTATCTCATCTGGTGTGGGAATGCCTCAGGAGGAGGTACTGGGAAATGCTGCTGAAGAAAAGGACGCCTGGAATACCGTGAATAACCTTCTACCACCCTGACCTGGCTCTGGATAAGTGGAAGAAAAGGGATGGATGTTCCAAATGATTCAAGTGGTTGCTCTAAAAAACAGGTCAGAAAGTAAGAAAACACTCAGCAGCCAAGTTGAAACCATTAATCAGCAGCACCCTTCTTTTCCTTACACCTGTGCAGAACATGGTTACTGAGTTACATTTACTCTGAAAGAGTGGTCACGTCAGAACCTGCTAGAACCCGTCACACCGCAGAACCACGCCGGTCAGGAGGACTTTCTGTATATGTGGATACTTTGTGTTGTTGTAGATTGTTGAACATACAAGGAGTTGGTTTTGTAGGGCCTGTAAAATGGACCAAAACAACAAACTCAGTTTAGCAGAGCACGCTCCATCTGAAACCAGACTTCTACGTCTTCTTTTAAATGGTGGAGCACCTCCACAACCCACATTTCAAGACTCTAGGAAGATCGTTTACATTTCTTAGACTTGACTGAACTCTAGACATTTCTGAAATGCTGCTAATTTTAAGAGGTTGAAAAAAAATTATTTTTAAGACTTGACGGTCTCTTGGATCGTCAGAGTTGGTTGTCCACCACTGTGGTCGACACTAGAACACTGCGTAAATAAGTAGGTGCTGAATCTTGATGCCACCCCATTAAAAAAAAATCCTGATAGTGAAACATTTTACTGCTGCTCCCGCCGCCTGTCTTTGAAGCTCACGTCACCTTTTTACTTGGCTCACCTCTGGAGCACCTGGGAAACTTTTCAGATCAAACTCCGGTATTATCCCGATCCCCAATGTGGAGCACTTTGCTAGCTTATTTTTTTGTGAGAGCCATTTTTCTCCCCGTTGTTGCTGTTGAGAGAGGAGGATTACTGATGTACGGGCTTTGAAATATCAAAGCGTTTGAAATAAAGTGATGCCTCCGTTCTTTTATGCCATCACTCATTAGGGAAGCTGCGCTCAAAAGACAGCTTTGTACGGGGAGTCGTTTTAAGTTGGAGATGGCTTTACAATAGATCACCACGAGCACAGTGAGATTTCAGCCTGAGAACGTGAATGAAAGGCTATGCAAATTGCAGCATGTACATCAGGACTTTCTGAACTGGAATGACCTCGGCCTCCTTTTTTAAGATCCTAAAGTTTTTCTCTTACAGTGACAGGTGGAAGGAGTCAAAGGCATCCTATCTTGTTTGAGACAAAAGCTATTGAAGGGCTGACAAGCTTGTGCATGGAAGGGCTCAGCGTGGCTCGGAAAGAGTGGCTGCAAGCGATTGAAAGCGAGACAAACAGGGAAGGAAAAACGAGTGTACCTCCGGGCGACTGCGACCTATAAGACGCTGTAATCTGGCGTCTTTTTAAAAACCATCTCTGGCCGTCAAGACGTGAGGGTTTCTCTCACGCTGAGGCCGAGCGCTCCGAGACGGAGCCTTTCAGAAACTCTTGATTTCTGCCACGGTGGCTGGCCCCAACTATCTGATAGCCTTTCTCCTTTTACATGGTGGCCTTTATCACCTGGCTGAATGGAGACAAAGTGGCCTTACCTGACCTGAAGCAACCTCATGGTACTCTTTACAGGAGTGTCAGCAAAACACTGAGGGAGCGGCCGCTTTAACAGGCTTCCTGCAGCTTCTTTAAAGTGAAACAAGAGTGAGCGATGGTAAATTGATGTCCTGGATTCTGGTATTTATAAGCAGGACGCGCACACTAAGTATCCACCAGTGTAATAACCCCTATAACACAGTATTTCATGTTTTCTCTTTCAGGAGGAAAAACATTCAGGAATTTCCAAACACCAACATAAATTAGAAATATTTACTGATATTGATGCTATATTAGCAATATTCTCTTCCTTTCTGATACATCACTCAAATGAAGCCCAATTCATCGACAGCAGGAAACAAACTAATATAATAAAGGACATCAGCTCCTTGGCTGGCAAGTAGTGATATGTCAGCAGACTAAAGGCTCAGAAAGCTGAAATTAGCCAATAAGCTCTAAAAAATCTAGCCTGTGGTAGCACGTATATAGAGAAGAAATGTAAATATCCAGACATGTGTTAGGTCAATAATGAGCCACATCATCATAACAGCTGGCACTCTGACTAGACAGCCTTTCAGGTCGAGAGTGTTTGAAATCTGCACCAGTGGTTGGTGCCATGTGACGCCCCTCTATCTATCTATCTATCTATCTATCTATCTATCTATCTATCTATCTATCTATCTATCTATCTATCTATCTGGGAATCTATCAACACGCCTTAAAAAAAGTAGGGTAATAGCAGCAATAAAAGCCCATTTTCTTGTTTGTTTTCTGACATTGTCTTCTTTTAATGTTATATTCTAGTAGAGATGCTACAGGTTTAAGTGCTTTTGATGTCATGATGATACAGTGCACTCACAGAGGCGTCACATGGCACCGACCACTGGTGCAGATTTGAAACACTCTCCACCTGAAAGGTTATCGAGTCAGAGTGCCAACTGTTTTAGAGCAGTTTTTGGTTTTTTTGTTTGTTTTTTTCATTGATGGATCTAAATAAAGACAGATGAGAGGAAGTGATAAGGATGACAACGGTCCAGTATTCAGCCACGACGGTGTTATAAACTTTTTTGAGGGGTTTCTGCTTCATTGTTGGTTTCGATTCATGGATGACTTCTGCTGACTTCACATCACTAATCTGTGTGTTTTACTGCTACCCCCCCCCCCTCCACCCTCTTCTCATAATAAACTTAATGCCACAAATACTCTGTTTATTTGTCTGATTCACACCGGATTAAGTGTTATTTTCTAGTTGAATGCACAGAGAGAGTGAGGAGGTAGAAGCAGGTGAGCAAAGTGGCAGATAGTGTGGAAAAAACAATAATCTGCTTGCTTTCCAGTAGTCCAAAAACAAACAGGATACTTTCACTGATGTGAATGACTCAGACTACATTTTACAGGATTCACATCACTCTAAACGTGGCCGCCTGACGCCCTGTGCTGAGTCTGCACAATAAATGTAATTCAGAAGTAAATCTGCTTCTCGTCCGGAGGTATGGAGCAGTAGTTTGATTTTCCAGTTTCTTTCCTGAATGATGTGACTTTAATCACCCGACGATTTGGTTGACAGCCCTTCTCGGAGTGACCTCTTTAAATTTCTCTGGAAAATTCTGGTCAGCATGACTGAGACGGAGTCCACCCAGAAACACTAAACTGAACTCTGTGATTATTCATTTTGAATTATTTAAGACCAGTACAATCAGCCATCCAACTGATTAGGTTGCATTTGAAAGCGCTGTTGCAATGTGTACCTAACTGTTTGCAGGGTTAAATATACCACAAGTGCTGCCTCTCAGGCTCCTATTAGATGAACTTCTGGTATAAATACGAAACTTCTAGACGACTTCCTTTTTCCTTCTTATCAGATTTTCACTAGAACTTGTCCGAGATTTTTAATACATTACATTTATGGTACCAATCTGAAAATCCTACGTCGCCTCGTTCTTGAGTTATCGTGTTCACAAAGTTGGGTGTCCACACCACCTGCCTGATGACAATACCCCATCATGCCTTTACAGCTGAGGGGTAAAAAAAAAAGTGTTGAATACATGAGCAGGCAACAAAACTCTGGATGCGAAAAGTAATTTTTTGAAACTTGTGCTTTAATTGCAGTGCACTCTGATCCCAGAATTGCCCCTCATACTAATGTTGGTTTAACAGAAACATGTTTCGCGATACTGTGGAAAAGAACTACTCTACCCACAATCCTTGAGTGAAACAGCGACACTTGACTGGTGAAGTTCGCAGTTACCATGGGAATGTCCGAACCTGTGAGCACTGGTGAGCGTAAAACTTCAGAAACCCTGAAAGCGGCGAGTGCGATCAGGAATGAGGCCGGGATTTGCAGTGCCTTATGGGAAGAGCAGTCCATTGAGTGTTAAAAGTAATTATGTACACAGTCTGGTGGCTTTGCCTTTTTTTTTGTTTTCCTGTGTTTTTCATTCCAAAACAAACATTTTTATGGTCATGATTGACTTCATAACTGATTGGCTGTGTTCGAGGATTAAAAGTCTTCAAACGAGGATTTTCTGAAATGACAGTGGAGAAAATGAATTGGAAACCACAGGCATTAAACAGCAGGTGGTAACTGCTGAGCTCTATTTCCAGGGACAATGATTCGGCTCCAAACCACATGACCACATGCTCGGCTTGTCCTTTCATGTTGCCCCATTGCTGGATGTGTATGACTGGTTGTTTTATGTTTTCTTTTTTAATATCCTGTTTAAAAAATGTTGTCTGTAATATGTTTTATGATGAACCGGATGAAACCACAAGTCCAAACAATAAAGGTATTCTTTCTACTACAATCAGACCAAGTGTTTGGGCAGTGACACAGTTTTCATGCTTTGTACTCTTTGCCACTTCAGTTTTTGTTTTGATTTTTTTCTGCATGTTTTATTATATAGTGAAGAACAATCGTAGGCATTTCATAAGACTTTTACTGGAAAATACATCAAATGTATGCGAAGAGTAAGTATTTACAGTGTGGATCTTCTTCTTGCAGCTGGATATTAGCTTGTATCTTGATGGAAATTCATTCCTGCAGGCTGATCACAGTTTGTGAGCGTCTGCTTTTAAGGACTGACCACAGATTCTCTTCATTATCACTTTTACCTTGTGCTCCAAACATTGGAAATTGCACACATTGTCTCTAAATTGCTCCTGGATCATTAAAAGAAGTTTGTCTTTGATTTAAACATTTTTTTGTGTGTTGTCACTCCTTAAAAAGCAGAAGTGCACAAACTATGAACAGCTTGGAGCTCTGACAACGCAGGGATGGATCTACATCAATCAGGATTTGGCTCAGAAGCTGATATCCAGCTGCAAGAAGACTCACATTTGATGTGTTTTCCAATAAAAGTCTTTGAACCTTATGAAATCCTGATGGCTGCCCTTCACCATCATAGAAACATGTAAAAAAAAAATCATCTAAATAAAGAAAGTGAAGCAGCAAAGTGTGTGAAATGTTTGGATGTGACTGTACAGGTGCTGCTAGAGCTTTAACCTGTTCAGGCATGAAGGTGTCAGTCCACATCTGAATACTGTAAATCTGACTTGAAGGCAGTACTTGAGTTTTTTTTTTCCTTTAAGGCGCTCTTTGGAAGGCACATATATTGGCCTATAAATCAAAGAGTCTCTTGTTTTTCCTCTTTTTTCTCAAAGTCTGGTCATGTTTAACCTCAGATTTCTTTCACTACAAGCCTTCAACAAGGTTTTATTGATCACATTTAAATTTGTAAAGTAAGATAATGATTCATCCAGTTGTAGTCATGGCCTTTTGACTAAAACTAAATGTCTTAGTCAAAAGGCCATGAATCCATTCTCTTCCGCTTATGCTTATCAGTGTCTGGGGATCAGGGGACTGGAGCCTATCCCAGCTACCATAGGGCGAGAGGCAGGGTACGCCCTGGACAGGGCTAACACAGAGAAACAGACAACCATTCACACTCACATTCATGAAGTTTTAGTCATTTAGATTAGATTAGAAAAATATATGGGAGGAATCAACGGTACTCAATAGGCCAGTGATGATGGTTGTGGGCTGCGTCAGTGGTTCGTCCACAGCCGGTTACGCCAGGTTACGTCATCGGGGTTCTAAGCACCAATCATCTGTTTGCTATGCTCGAAATGTCATCTATTACGCGCAGTAACAGTAATGGTCAACAGGGAGGAGAAAGGGGATTACATGAAAAATGCAAACTCTGATGATAAATTATAAAAGCAGCTGGTCTGTCAGTTTGAAAAGAATAAAGACTTCTGTCATTTGAAGCTGAAAGGGCCAATTAGGGGGGCTGTCCCTCTCAAAGTCGCAGTGCAAAGATGGCTAATGCCTTCCGCTTAGTTCTGGATCAGTTCCTGGTCGGCCTAACCTTTACGGCATGTTTCCTAATTTATGTCTAACCTGATACCGAAAAAAAAAAACGCCTCTCAAGAAACCTCTAAAAAGACAGAATAAACTTCCTCTCTGTGATCAGGGTCTGCCTGTTGCTTTCAGTGCAGCGGCTGAACCCTGCGGAGCAGCGATGGGACTTTTCCGGTCGTCTTCAGCCTCACATTTTACAAACAAGAACAATAAAAGCCTCTGAGGAGGAGTGGGAGGAGGGAGGGAGAAGGGGGAGAGGAGCGCTATGCTCCGACTCCTCGTTAAACGCAGCCAGGCCCCGATGCAGCTCAACGCGAGGTAGATGATTATCAGGTTGCGTTTGTTTGACCTTGAATTAGCCTTGAGTTTTATGCTTGACCACCTCATCCCCAGGCTCAAAGGGAGCGGCGGAGCTGCAGAGGTCACGGGGTTCAAGGCAGACGCTCAAACAGCAACAAGAGAAGCCCTTATTTTGGACACTGCAGTGCTCCGTAGTGCAACAGCAGACAAAATGATGAAAGATTCACCACATTAAGCTGCAGCCAAACCACAACTGTTGGGTTGAGTGTGTGCAGACACACAGCCTGTTTCCCCTCAGCAATTATCCTGAGATGGGGGAAGATTTATGAAACATTAACATGACATTTTGGTGGCTTCCAGGGCTTTATTTTCCACTCTCTGTGCTCCACCTACAGCACTGGGAGAGCGAGGATGAAGATGTACAGACGCAGAGGCGAAAAGTGACAAATACGGTATACAAAGCTACAGAAGATAGAGGTAGAGGGGCAAAAAATAGCAGGTGAAGGGATGTAAACAAGGGCAAGAGATAAAAGAAAAAGATGGGAAGCTGACCTTTTTATGGGAAATTAAAATTCTAAGTAATTCTTTTTGCCAAGGTTAATTAGAGATGCTCAGCATCTTTCATTAGTTTCCAAAAATCGAAGGCAGTTTGTGAGAAACTGTCTTATTGTTCAGTTTGGGGAGTCAAAACATGTGTGGAGTGGGAATCCCACATTTCACAGCAGGCCTTTACAGATGAGGGACGTTATCGCAAGGACGAAACATGTAGACGATGCATTGGGCGCAGGATAACCTGATTTTTTAAAATGAGGTAAAACATCCCCATATTAGCCTTAAAAACCACCATATCTTTGCTCCAGCAGCTGCACTCTTTCTTTTGGGGTAATTTTAATTACCAAAGATAATGATCCCCTTATCTTTAAGTTTGTATACAGAGCTGCTTGTAATAAATAAATAAACTGTTTCAAATGCACAAATGGAATTGCTTTAATGGGGAATTGTTGATATGTGTTTGATGTTTCTTGACATGTGTTTGTTTGTCAGTCTGGTTTTGATTAATGTGGGATGCGGCCTCTTTGCAGTTAAATCGTACTCACAAATCATCCAAGAAGTATGCACTTCTGTTTTGGTGAGTGAAATTTTACGATTTTGTTTTTGTTTTTATTTTTATTTAACGTCAAACTAATTTGCAGTTTAAGGATACCTCTTGGGGGGTCTCTTAGCACACACCTTGTCCGAGACATAAAAAACTTTAAAATCCTTACTGTTGTTTTCCGATGCATTTAACGACGTATAACCAAACATGACAATGCTTTTGCCCCACACAATATTTATAGTATCTGCACACAAAAAACAACTTAACAACCCTCCTCTCCTTTGAGAGTAGGAAACTGGGGGTAAAAACTACCTGTCAGGGTTTTAGGACTATATATCAAAGTTAGATACAGCCAACAGGGTTCTGAAGTCTTGAGGCTTCAATTCAAGCATTTCTGCTTGCCTTCTTATCAGTACTTTGAGCCAGAAGTGACCATATTTATATACGGCATTTATACAACAGAATGGAAAGCAGATAACTAGCTTACAGCGAGCTAGCTTGGTTAGCAAGCAGTCACAGACTGTATGGGTGCATCACACTGACAGATAACGGACACCTGTTAATGAGTGCTGCTGTAGGGAACATCCGAATAAATGTCCTTGTTTTGTTTTTCTTTTCTTTTTTTGTATAATAAAGTGCTAAGTTAGCAGCTAACACCAGCTATCATTATTAGAAAGCCTCCAGTTGTCTCCAGTTAGTGTTAATTAGTAGTAACTGTTAGCACAATTAACCATGCAGTAAGCCAAAACATAAGGACAAAATAATTGGACTGAAAATGCTTCAGAAGGGACAGACTGAGCAGACTGACAACTGTCATTATATGCTGATGATGTGATTCTGCTTAACACCAAATTACACACTTCAGGACAAACATGGTTCAGTGGTCCAGTTTAGGGATTAGCCAAGTTGATAGCTAGTACCTACAGCCACCTCTGTTGCCATCTACCTGTCAGACCTAATACAATTTGAATGGGTGAGTTATAAATACACTGCTCAAAAAAATAAAGGGAACACAAAAAAAAGACATCCCAGATCTGAATGAATGAAATATACTTTGTTCTTTACATAGTTGACTGTGCTGACGACAAAATCACACAAAAATTATCAATGGAAATCAAATGTAGCAACCCATGGAGGTCTGGATTTGGAGTCACACTCAAAATTAAAGTGGAAAAACACACTACAGGCTGATCCAACTTTGATGTAATGTCCTTAAAACAAGTCAAAATGAGGCTCAGTAGTGTGTGTGGCCTCCACGTGCCTGTATGACCTCCCTACAACGCCTGGGCATGCTCCTGAGGGATCTCCTCCCAGACCTGGACTAAAGCATCCGCCAACTCCTGGACAGTCTGTGGTGGATGACTATCCATGACTGTTGGTGGATGGAGCGAGACATGATATCCCAGATGTGCTCAACTGGATTCAGGTCTGGGGAAGGGGCGGGCCAGTCCATAGCATCGATGCCTTCATCTTGCAGGAACTGCTGACACACTCCAG
>VVHJ01029424.1:5815-23719 GCA_015107715.1 Tylochromis polylepis
TTTAAACATAAAAAAACACAAAAAAAAAAAAAAAAAAAAAAAAAAAAAAAATTGATTACGGTGCATATCTTTTGCAATCAGACACACATTTTAGGAATCTAAACTCGTATATGTGACTACAGGGAAATGCAAAATGAAGACTGCATGAAATATATTTTTTTTCTTTTCCTATCTTTGCTTGTGCTCTGCAGGGAATCACCCTTCAGCCCTGGAGTTCAAGAGGAGTGCACCATGCAGAAGGCAGCCTACAAGAGCACAGAAAGGTTGGTTGCTGTGCACATTGTAGGCTAAGATAGGGATTTTTGAACTGACTTACAGTGTGGGCTGATGTTATGCAGGATGTTGTTAGGTTTGTAAATGAATTGAAAATTTTCCCCAAAACATAATATTAATATTTTAATTTTAAAAGTTTTCAGAATTTGTCCTGAACGTCCCTTTTGTAGCTTCAAAATATAATAAAACACTTTCTGTGGATTAAAAAAATACATCTAGAATATTATACTATATTCAAAATGCACACATATTTTAATAAATGTAATAAATCTGGCTACGGCATTGCACCAAATTGAAATCCCTACATGTGCTTTTACACATCTTTTGTAGCCCAGCCTGGATGAATTTGGTATGAACACTGAAAGATGGCTTTGTTAAACAGTTCCCTGTCCTAAAACACGAGGCTTTACAGAGAACAGAAATATTGGTAAGGCTTTAACAACACGATCAAAGTAATCTGTGTGCGACTGTGCCCGTGTACCTGATGTGCTGCTGCCACAGACTCGTCTAGACACTTTTCCTCCTTCACTGCAGTTGTCTGCAGACAGTGTGGTCATATGACTTGGGGAGAATTCCTCCCTCCTTCCAGTGTCTGCTCTTTTAGGGCAAGATGGCTGCTAAAGTATTGTTGCAACCCATGACGTATATATGAATCAATGTAAAGGAGGAAAACAAGGCAAAAATGGTCACACATCTTATTAAAATGACACCAACACAGAAGGGGTAGTGAATATCAGCTCTTTTCACTGATTTTTTTCAAACCTAAATTTGTTGTAATCGATTGTTATTGATTGTTACTAGTTACCATCCTCGGATCAGTGCAACCCAGTAAATGGAAAACTGCAATGTTTTTGTGCAGTTCTTGACTATCTGATGGCTTTCCTCCCCACTTCTTTCTGTTCTGCTGCATGCTGGTCTTTTATAGGGATGCTTGGTAGCCATTTTGTCTGATTCATCACTGCCAAAGGCTTGCAGGGTATTCCAAAATTTGTCATGCAACTACTCAGCATTTCTGAGCATTTGGCTCAGCACCTTCAGAAGGCTGTGGTCTCAACAGGAATACGCAGTACAAAATGCATTCATCTTCCAGTGTTGTTGAAAATGAAATTCGAGAGTGTGTACATTTATATTTTTCTGTTCAGAAAAATCCAGTGAGTCTAAGACAAATAACTAAGCAGCACTAAAAAGTAACCTAACATAGGAGAAAGCAGTACTTGGAATGACAATGTAATCTGTAAGATTATGCTTTATGATTAAAAAAAAAAAAAAATTTAAGATTTAGTTGCTTTAGACTTGAATCAGTCCTGTAATAACAGCCAGTGTGTTCATACCACAGTTAGTGCTGTGAAGTGGTATGCAAGATAACAGAAGAAAAAGAGTGTAGTTTAAAAAAATGGCAATATATTGTACGATGTCTTTGGGAGATGCATTGCTTCACCTAAAGTGGATATTGATTTATAACAGTGTTATTACGCTATTAAAAAAAATCATAGCAGCTGTAGTAATGCTTGAAAGAGTCCCCTATTTCTGTGAGGGAGGCAGGCAGTATTAGCTTTGACTCGTGAAAGTGCTTCAAGCTTTCCTCTGACATTACAAGTTACTTCCACTGCTTAAGTCTGTGATGTTTATCTGTTTGCCATATCAGTGACCAGCCTGGACAGATCTCTTCATTAACCCCTACTTAGTGCATACTCTTCTGATGTCTGACGGCTTCTTTAGTCTCATCCTTTTCAGGTGTTTTTGTGAGCTTGTTGATCATGTAGCCACACATAAAGCATGCAGTATTTTTGCAGGCCTGTCCCAAACCTGAACCAGTGTCTGACAAAAAAATGATTGGAAATGCAATTAGAAAGGTAAGAAATGCATGCAAAGCAGAATTTTTGAGTCTTATATTTCTTTTTTGATACTGTTTTTTAATATGTGATTAACGTAACTGGCACAATAGCACAGAATAGTGAGCCATTTTGGGGGTGTATGCTACAGAGAATAATACTTTAAAAGTACTGATTCATTTTCAAATTTTTTTTGTTCTTTTTTTTTTTAGTAATGCAGTTTTAGTGAAATATGTTACTTATTATTTGTAATCGTGACCACAATATTAATTAAATGAGGATTTATTTAATTACTACTATCTCCAAACAAACTGTAAGTTAAAGCAATGCATCACTTAAAGCTAACTTCAAATAAAATACTTCCTAAATTATGTATCTGTTATTGTGTCAGCTACCATAAAGTGAATAACGACTGCAGCTTAAGTGTTTTGTGGAGCAGTGCGCACAATTACTATTTGTTTTTAAACGGTTTCAGCCACACTTGCCACCTAGCCAACATGGCATTTATGTGTGGTGACTTTTTAGCCGCAGACTTAGTTGGAATAGTTTGAAGCCAGCTGTGATAAACAAAGAAAAAACAAAGTGTTTAATTTAATCCTTGTCATTTCAGTTTCCTGCTGTGTTCTGTGTGGTGCAAAATAATGTGAGCATTGACTAAGACACACAGTTGTCCTGTAATGCTTTCTTTTTTTTCTTTCATTTTCGCAGGAGAGCATGGTTTCTTGAAGCCTGTCATGCCTTCATATGTTTGACCCTGGAGTGTACCCGCCCAAATGGTAAGATCTGTGTTGACCTGTTCATTAAAGCACATTTAGGCACGTTTAAAGTTGAGAAAAGCAATTCAAGGAATGCTTTAAGGTGCTGCAGTGAGTGAATGCGATTGCCTGAGGGAAATATCAGTCCACTGCACACCAGTATTTCCAGAGCTTGAGCTCCTGCCTGCAATGCCAGTTCTGCATGATATGATGGTGAGAATTGGCTAATCAAATTCACTGCTGTCATTCACTCTTTTTTTATTTTATTTTTTTTACCAACACACATTTTTGATCTCTTCATAATATAATCGTAGATATGGATCTTATAAGTTTTACTTGAGGCTTAGACCGGAAAATGCTGATGCAAGATGCACTCTGAATCTTTATCCTGTTTTTCTATTGGATGATTGTCTCCACCCACAAGTGCAGTCACGAGGTCTAGCATCATGATGATGTCTGGAGAAAACAGGCTTTTCTTGGGTTATTTCTGTGCACATACAAACTAAAATCTGAGCATGTTTCAAAGCATTGCTCTGTACAGCAGCAGCACCTGCCATTGTCTGCTGTAAATGGTGGGATGTTTAACTCACCAGCCTTTGCTACGTAATGACGCAGTTTCCTTTGACAATGGTGTGGCATTTAAAAAAAAAAAATCAAGGCCTTCTCTGTGTTTAAGATGTCTCCTGGCAGTCTGCCAAAACATGGATCCATTTCCCTTTTCTCCTCTAACAGCTGCACAGCTGTGACCCTCAGCCGGTCTTAGCCATCGATATCGCAAAGCCATCAACGTCCATCTTAGGTTTAGGCATTGGCAAAAGAGAAGAACTGTAATGTAGCCCGTAGAAAAGGAAATCTGAACTCTTGGCATAAATCTTAATAGAAAATGGCACAACTTTTGTGAACTAAAACTTTGCAGTGAAAGAGATTCATGGGTATACATGAAGTGTACTTTTAGCGTAGTAATAGTATTTTAGTTTGTGTTTTAAAGTTTTAATTTTTGTTCAGTGCAGTGTGTTTTTTTTTTATTGCCGTAATGCTTTCTTTTTTCATTTTCAAATTTTCAAACTAACTTTTAAATGTTTTTGATGCCACGTTTGAGATGATTTGCTAAAAATGCTCATCACCGCAGAGTTAAATAAAAAGTATTAATTAAGCACCAGCGTAATATATTCTAATAACGTAACGTAACAGTTTAACATGGAATACATGCTTTAAAATATAACGTGCGATGCACATATTTTGTTATTTATTCCTTTACAAAAATAATCAAGGCTACGAGTACATCAGGCTTAAATGACGATCACCAAGTCATGCAATGTAAATGATTTTTCAAGAGAAGATTCTGAAGCAATAACTGTTCGTTTGATTTGGTCTTATTTTTAATTTTATTTGCTCTGTAAATTGTCAAAAAGTTGGATGCATTCAGTGATAATAAAAACTCGCATTAAAATAATACATTTACACGATTAATAAAATGTGTTTCTTTTTTTCAGCGTGTTGTGCATCTTAAACCTTATATATTTTTTTGTAATTAAATTTAAGCAGCATTAACGGTTTGATAGCAAATTTATTTCTGATTTGTACGATTATTGCGCATTATTTGTATATTTTAAAATTATTTTGAGTCGTTTATTTAAACACAGTTCATTTTTGCTGTATTGAGCAGACTGTATGAATCTCTAAAATGTAATGAGTGTAATAAAATCTTGTTCGTATATTATAGAATGGCATAGAAAAGTTATGCTCATTGACGCTAAATTATATTAGAGCGATATAGTGCTGTATTTTTGTGTGTGTTAGATTTCAGTCAGGGTCTTATAAGTGATGCATCTTTTTAATGAAGTTGTATGAGCTAATGACTGCACTGGGAAGTAAAATCATCCCACTGCAACAAATATTTTAAATGTACTGTAAAATAGGATGTAGAATTGGTGGTTTGTCTTACAAAACTATTTAGTTAACCTTTACCCACCCCTTGAATTATTGTTTTCCTCCACTTATCTAAAGCCACACTGTATTCTGATGCCATGTAACACAACAGTGGCTGTCAGTAACATTAAGCTGGGTCTGTGCTTTGTTGCCATTAAAACAGAGAGAGGAAAAGGGACTTTGGATTTATGCATGTGTTTAGGTGTTACGAGGCCAGGAAGCAGGTCAGAATTACCACACCTATAGATTAATATCAGACCTGTTGGATTTTGCTAAAAAATAAATAAATTTAAAAAAATGTATGAACCATGCTAAACCATATTAAGTTCATATTAACTTATGCAGGTGGTATAGATATTTTCCACTCGAAATTATAATTAGTAAAACTAAATTATTTCAGCTGAAATTCTGATTGCATCAAACACTTATTAATATTTATAGTTCATTTGACTGCAGATGCTTTTGTTAATAAACCTAAATTGTTTTTGCCGTTTTGATCCAATGTTACTCTTCAAAATGTTTTTTTAAAGTGTTTCCATTAAACCTTAATAACAGAATAATAAAAGATTGTTTATCGGGTGAATTTTCCTGTCGTTTTCAGCCAAAATAACATTTTTTAGGGATTGAATTGATCTTGGGTAAACAGTAGGATCTTGGCTTGGAGATAGCAGACCTTTTTTTTTTTTAAATCACTAAAAGAATCACAGTCAGCACACACTAACTGAGGTTGCGAATGTAATCTGCAGCCACAACATCATATCACATGAATATTAGGTCTTCATTAGAAGAAGGCTGCCTGCCTGAAATTCCACATTGACTTTAATGTAAACGTCACGGTTATTTCTGAGAGTTGTGAAGGTAAGTAAATAACCTCTTTTCGTTGACTGGAGTGTGTTTGCTTGCATTTGTTACAACTAGCTGTGATCCAGCCAGTCTTAAGATGTGCACACGCAGCATGTCTGTTCCCACTCAGCTGCATAGCACTGACAGCTTCAGCAGTACTTCCTGGTTTCATTTGACTGCAAAACCACCACTGACTTTTAAATGGAGCGTGCTCATCTACAACACCCTCATAAAACGATACAAACAAGGTCATAGGGCCTGGTGATCACTGTTTGGCTGCACTGCAAGGCTGTATGCTTGCTTATAGTGAGCAGCAGCCTCAACAAGTACTTACCTTCCGGGAGGAAACTTTTGGGTTGAGGTGAACTTCTGCTTGTGTATCTAACTCTTTCTCTGAGATGTCAACACAGTGGACTAAGGCTTTGAAAATGACCTTAGTTATACAGTCTTAGTCATACAGTTTGTTTGTGACAAAACGCATGTAGGCTTTTACAGTAGTGTTTAACTTATTGCACAATGCTTTTTGGAGATTTTATTGTTTGTAACAGTATTCAGCTTTCTAATGAAGGTTTGAACGTACAATAAATAGTGTCCTTGTAACCCAGTGCAGTAGTCACTATATAGAGCTTGACTTGTATCATTATTAAAGGACTGATTTTTGTATTTAGGAAGACAAAGCACATTCTTATTGTGAAGACTTATTAGATATTGGTTTGTTTTGTGCATATTTTAATCAAGACATCCTCTAAAATTGATAGCTGCTTTGTTGATCTAGCAGAACTACTATCACCATTAGTGAGTATAAACATCTGGGAAGATGATAATATGGTGGTTTGAGAACCCTCCTTGCCTCTGTGTAATATAGTACACATCGCCATCGTCTACAAATTTTGGTTATTTTAACAAAAGACATACTTGGGATGAAGTGTAACTGGTTGCATTAACTTAACATTCACAAAAATGAAACAGCAAACTCAAACATGTTATATCTAAGCCAACGAATGGCTTAACCTTAGGTGTAAGAATAAATCTGCAAAATACTTTTAATACTTTTATAGTGTAACAACATGTTAAGCAGGAAAGTCATTTGTGGACTAGCCAGTAGTTTGGTGTAAATAGTATGTAGAACAGATTGGTGTGTATGTTATTTCTTTATATTTTTGTCATTTATTTCCTATCTAACAAAAACTGCTTTGTTAACATTCAAAAGCATTAAAATTTCACCACTGCGGTGGCTTTGGTAAAAGTTACCCTCAAAGCTGGATTTCTGAGATTTGAGGGTGCACTTGCATTTTTCCCTAATTGGGGCTTATTTTAACACACCTGGAATACCTGCTTTCATTCTGCCATTTGACCTTTTGTGAATTAAGACAGCAAGACAGAGTTAGAGCTCATCAACCCTGCGGTACATCATACTGAGGGAAGGCTGCACCATGACTAATTAGTAAATCTCACTTCTCTCTAAGGTGAAAAACTGATTTCCTTTGCAGAGTGTGGGGGTTGATGAGTAAATACCCACCTGCACTAAGTTGCGGTAACCTAATAAGTCTCCCTGGACTTTGAAAGTGAATATTTCATATTTCACTTATCTCCAACAGCTTTTCTGCAAGTCTCATGTCTGACTCCCAAACCTTAAAAGATGGGTAAGACTGCACCCACAGACTGCAGGATCTCTCTGTCACACAATGGCGTGGAAAGGTCAGGCCTAATGAAGTCGGGGGTTTGACCCCCAGTATTCAGTGACTTTGCATGGGCTCCCATCCCACTGCTGCAACCATGCCGGTTAATCCCTTTTTGATCCTAATTGATAGGCATTAACATGATCCTTATCCAGGAGCTGTGTTTTGTCTTCCACAGCCCTTCTCTCTGGGTGTCAGTGACACAAAGTGTGAAAGCGTTAAACCAAATGTGAAATTGATATTTTTCATGTTTGTGTGCTTAAACTCAGGCTGGGTTTTATGAACACTCATGCAGAAGTCCTCAGTGTTCTGTGTTTTGCCCTTTGAGACTCTTAACAGGACTTAGCATATAGCCTCTGGAATCCGACTGTGATGTGAATGGTACCAGCCCATTTCCAGTTTGTTTTCCTTTGAGTCCTTTTATCTTCATCGCTAGGTGATTGCTTCCTTTAACTATTTACTAATTACCCTCTTTAAAATGTTTGCACAGTCTTTGACTCGGGGTACATGTCACTTTTATGAAAGCACAGACACTGCAAGACTTCAGAAATGCAGGTGGCATCAGTTCTTCACGGTTTCTTTTGACTTTAATCTTATATAATACTAGACTAATAAAATCAGTTTTTTAAATTCCAGCTGTCAATTTCCAACTCTAAAAATACTTAACTTTAAATATTATAATTCTCGCTAGACACTAATCATTTGCATTACTTATTATAGTTTGACTTTATTCACAATAGTAACTAGAAGTCGTCGTACACGTTTGTAAATTAGAAAAACGCCTTCAGTAAACACTTGATGTACATTTGAGTAATTGCTCATTACATTACATATTTTCCAAAGGTGTGTCCTTTTAATTTCTTTGCATCTACAAACTAGCAGCACATAAATCTGTTGTTTTGCATACATTTTGCTTTACAAGCAACATTAAAGGAGTATTTTATTTGTATTTGTTTGTAAAGCTACCGAGTAAAGAATGGCAAGGTTTTCTTTGGGCTCAGCAATATTCGAGTTTTCCGCAAAAGTTTTGCTTATGTTATTGTTTAGTGTATGGGAATTTTCTTTCAAATACATTGAATCCTTGTGCTGTCATAAAAACACTGATTTAAAAAGTTACGTTCTTCCTGCTGTGCGCTTTGAATTAGTCACCTTGTAGATTCCATTAGATTGTATTAGATTTACATTTATCATATAGGTGAACATTTTCCCACACCTCCAACGTCACAATTGTTCCCCTAAAAACCAAAACTGCATTATGACTTGTGCTTGTAATCTATGGTCTCTAATGTGAAAAACATATTGTAGGAACCTTTTCTCCCACTGTGCATTGCATGAATTTTACTTAAATGGACTTTCTTTTTTATTTTGGAGAGACTATCTATTTCTTTCGTAATGTCTTTTTTGGGGGGGGAGTCACTGCAGGTAAAGACTAATATTAAGATTTAGTTCCTTCTTTAAGCTTGGTAAACCTCATCTGTCTGCAAAACCAAAAAAGGCTTCAGGTTTTTTGGACAACCATATGTTAAATATTTATTTATTTTGAACAGTACACTCAAATCTGCACAATTAAGAAGCATGTCTCGCCATTTCGCTACTGTGCTCAGCAGTGTGCATCAGCCCACTTTAGCTGTAAAATGCCAGGTGTCATGTTGGTTCTTGTTGGTTTCACACAGCGACTCAAGTCCCTCCCTGGAATGCATTTCTCATGTCTCCATAGGATTGAGTGCTATTTCCAGCTTGTTTGTTGCAGTCAATAATGAGTACTCTGTAAGGCCTGATGACATAATTTTAGGGATTGCTAAAGGAAAAAACTCATTATGGAGCTAAGACAGTACAGATTGGGGCGACGCACATGTACTCCACATGACTGGCACCACCTGCCCTCTATATGTTACACTCGCTTCTCTTATCCCACTGAGCTAGTGTCTGCCAGTTATGTGCAACCCCCAGCAGACACCCATGCAATGACTCAGTGGTGGGTTGGGCTTTACTGTGTTGCTGTTATTTAGATTTGCTTTAGCCATAAGTAAATAAGTTTGTAGATGATGTGGTGGATTGAAAGGTCAGTCAGTGACAGCAGCAGGAAGTATACTCTCCTTAGTGTTGCTGTTTTCAGTGAGATAGGAAATTTAGAGAGTCAGTGCACTGTAGAGAGTTTTTCTTATGTTTAGAGTCTACTTGTTTGTAGTTTTCTTGCATTTTGTCTGACATATTTTTTTTTCTAAGATGGTAGACATTTTCAGCAGGTGTGTGACTATTTGCTGTGCAGTATAAGGAGTTTGCTTAGTTCTGGTTGTAGATATGGTTTTCTTTCTACTTATTTTTTTTCTCCTAGTTGGAAAAATAACGGGAAGGTAGTTCATGTACAACAAAATGAACAGTACAGTCACTTGAGCTTATAACCAGCTCTAACATTTATGGCAGTGTTGCACTGGTTCAGGAAATGCAAATATATTTAATAATTTTCTGTCATGCTGTGTGGATGGTAATTGGCTAACAGCCATATTGTGCATGTGACTGGTGCACATTTAATGTAAATTTGAAAGTTTTCTTGATTGAGAGGTATTTATGGTATAGCAGTAATTGTCATCCTGGAGCATGCAAACCTAAAAAAGCTGACAGACTCCACATTGTGATTGTAGCTGTCCTGTAGTTTGAAATTCTTTTCTAAAACTGTCTTTATTAATAATTGCAAAGCCAAAAAGTACTTCTTGAGAAAGCAAAGAACAAAGAAAACCAACCACGAATTTCTGCATGTGCATTTGTGTTTGTGTATTATAGAGGTTTGACTTTCAGCTTGAAGAAAGCGGCATCATTACACTTTTACAGCATTGGCAATTGACTGACTGAGCCATCTTTATACATGTCACATTCTGGTATAAATGCACATCAATGCAGTCTGTCTTTAGCATTTTAGAGCAGTTATACCTGTTTGTATCAGAGTGACGTGTCTGAAGTTTGAAACTTTGGAGTGTTTATTTTAAAAAAACCCATCTTATTTTGATATCTTATTTTTACTCTTGAGCTTTACACATCACAGCGCCTCACCACCTTCATTTATTCTTTTCATATTGTTTCGATATGAACAGCTTTTTCTAGAAATGACACAGATGAAAATATCATCTTGCAGGATGTTGCTGCATCACAGCAGGGATAAGAGGAGCTTGTTGTCATGTGTGGAGTTGGTCTTTTAAGACATTGAAGTCGACGGTAATTTCCACTCCTCTCTGGATTTAGCTGTCAGAATTCCTACCAGCAGACTTCCGTTTGCATTCAGTTCATTTTTATGAATTAGCTGATGTATTTATGGCCTCCGACCATTTTCGACAGCTTAGATGTGGATCACTTAGTGTGCAACCATATTTTTTAATTATCGGGTTGTGTTCGCGCATTTCACATTTTACTTATTTGTATAATATTTAAAACATAAAACTAGAGTGGGATTTAGGTTGAGTTCCTAAAAGGAAACAAGAAGAGCGAAACATGTGAAGAAAAGATGGAAAAGGTTGGAAAATAATCTTTGTATAAAACTTGCACTATGTAGGACGGAACATATATTTGCAGAATGTCTCTAAAGTTTAAAGAAAACTGAAAAGAAACTTTTATTTAAAACTTTTCTTTAGGTGCATTGGATATTAAATCATCATTTTTTTCTAGCATTAGCATTATTTCATATTTCCTAAATCCCCTTTATTCACATCTGAAGTTTTGGTGACTTAAACCTTGAATATAAGCATTCAATTAAAACACAATGCTAAGCTCTAGTTCTGTGAAGACAGAGTTTAAAGAGGCAACAATGATAGATGATCAAAGTGCTGATTGATGGGCAGTATTTGATTGGAGAGCCTTTTAGCAACTTTAGATAACTTGTTTAGGCCCAATTTAACATGACTAGGTTAGGTTTCATGCTGTGCTTTTTCCACATTGCAGTTGCATTATTTTTATGAAATCAGTTTTCATAACACAGCTGTTAGTCCCATGTGGGGAGACTGCTCAATCTAACTTTACTTCTCAATGCTGCACATTGTCCTTTCTCCTGACAGAAGCATTCAAGATCAAGGGCAGCATCACCTTTGCCACTAATGAGGTTGTTTATTCCCCCAAATTTCCTTGTGGACTTAAACTGAGAGGAAAAACGGGCCATGCATAGCAGAGCACATAATTAGCATTAGCAAAACAGTCCTATTTTATAGAATATGTGACAACAGGATGCCATGTTTCTTACCTGAATTGCCTGTATGTTTGCACTTTGGACAAAAGTGTATTTAATTATAATAGGTCATAATCTTTAAAATAAAGTAACGAGAAGTTCTCAAACTTTTTTTTTTCAGAATCAAAATTTTTAGGACTTTAATTAGAGAAATTATTTTCATGTCAGATTTTACAAAAATATCTCAGCAATAAACAATGTTTTTTCAAAGGTGATTATCCATATACAAAGTTTTCATGCTATAAATAAGATGCTACTGTGCTCTTTACTCTGACTCTGTAATAAATGACTCTATAACACTGTGCTAACTGCTAGTCAGTAGCATTTCTCTTCTCTTCATGGCAACTTGAGCTGCAAATAGGCCAAATCATCTTTGACAACACCTGCATCAATGTTTTTTTGCTTTGTTTAAATTGTAGACATTCAGAAGTCATGACATGCAAAATAGAAACGCATCTGATGAAGAGGACTAAGTACTGAAAACGAACTACTAGGGATACAACAGACAGAGTACACAGTATCTGAGGTTGCAAATCAATTAGCAATCAACCTAATGTGTTGAAAATCCTTTTGGATTCCCAATACATTGGCTTTTTTAGTGCAGTGGTGCCTGACGTACTATGCCCTGAATTATTTATCTTAATTTCTATTGACTATATTATATTAAAAACTCAGAACTGTCATATATTTTAATGTTTTTAATCTAATTTCCATTACGAATTAGTTTAACCTGATCAAGAGCCTTTGGCGTTGGATATTTTGCAATAATAGTGATGATGATATATGTGTGGCACTTTTCTCTAGCTGGTGCACAGGCAGAATACCATTTCCAGGCCTCTAGTCAGAGCCCATGTACACTGCTTTATTTGCTGATGTAGATTGGGTTCCAATCTCTGCGTAAATGTGAGGCTTTACTGTATGTTTGCTTATCTGTCCAGCCATCCCATCTATTCAAACAGCTTTCCTTTTATTTAAAGCTGTGTGCTGGCTGGGCTTTTTTTCCCTAGGACTTTTTCTGTTATTTTGGGACCAGATGGCGAGGGGCACGGAAGCGCCTCTTTTGTCTGGGTGCTCCTTTTGAAAAGAGGTTGTCCTCCCTAATGTAATCAGCAGCACCGGAAGGGTCCATTTTGGACCATGAAAGAAGACAATTGGGTCTGGACACCTTTAGCTTACAGAAATGTAGAGTTCATCTCTCGACCCTGCCCCCTTTGACCAAGGCCCTGGCAGGGAGGATGCTGATCTTTGATCAGTGGAGGGTGGAGGTGCTGATCCGACCTCATGAGGGCCAAAGGGCACCCCCCTCCACCCTCCTTGCCCTGTTTACCCTGTACTTGGCTACTGCTGACACCTCCTTCCGGAAGAAGCCAGGGGGTGGTGGGTTGGGTTGGGCATGGTGCGGGGGTGTACCATGACCTGTCTAGACACAGTTGTTGTTTGTTACCCTGGTGTTGCCAAGGGGGACACAATGAACTTTGACCTCAACTGTAGTTGGTTAGGAGCTACTTTGGTCATCCAAGGAAGACATTTTTTTCTTTCTTTTTAATTTCAGGGTTGGAGGTGGGGAAATGAGGCGGGATATGGATGTGACCTACATAATGTGCAATCTGCTTTCAGAAACCACAGGCATGAATTTGTTGGCAAAACTGGTTTTATTTATTTATTTGCTACTTATGTTGTATGATAATTTCAGTTGGGTTACAAAATGGAAGGCTTATATTGTGATTTTGCTTTTTATTGGATGCACTTTTGGACGTTTTCTTCATCATGCACAGTAAGTAATTTTAAAATCTGATCTGTTTCTTTTTCAAATGTGATATTCAGTCAGTAAATTGGAAGTAAAACCAATAAAAATATTAGTATATTAATTGAACTCATATTTACAAAAGCTGACTACTAACATAAGCTGTTTTTGTGTGAAGCATCAGTCTTTAGGCCCTTATTTATTTTAATTTATTGTAAAGCACTTTGGTTTTAAATGTGCTATATAAATTAAATTTAGTTACTTGCTTGCTTACTTTTAACAAATGCTGAGTAGCACTTGTCTGTCCGAGCGGCTTTAATGTCTTCTTGTTGAGCGAGAGACAGATTTTCAGTGTGTTAAGACATAGTTACGCTCTCGTATGTTGTTCGACCTTTTTCATATTTTTAATTTTATATTTCAGTTGCTTGAATTAGTTTCCAGCACAGTGTTTCTCTTTATCTCTGCTTACTCAGATCTTATGCATAGATGATTTCGTGGAAAAGATTTAAATGTAAATCTGAGAACCAAAGAAGACGAACACTGAAATAAAGCAGTGAGGAGTTTGAATTTTAAAAGCGCAAATCAGATCTTGTCTAGAATTTTTATGCAAATATGCTCAAATATTTAGATTTTTTTTGCCCTTGTTCTTTAAAAAAAACAAACTATTTTCATAGGTTGAGAAGAACATAATTAGCACCATTATTCCTTGATGGGAATGTTTCGCCACAGACACAGTGAAATGTTTCTTGTATTATTTACCACATCTCGCTCTTTATCCTATTCCTACAGTCCCTGATTTTGGCCTGAACCACAACATAGCCTAATGTGTGAACTGGCTTTGATGTTGAGGCTGTTTCTCAGGAGTGGGTGTAGCGATTCCACCATCATGGCCGCCACTTCCAACCCCGCCCTCTCGCCTGCCACTCAGGAACAGTTAAAATGGCAGCACACAGCAAAATGAGTGAGAGGGAGAAAGAGGGAAACGCCCACTACTGTGAGCTAAGGCACAGTCGACTGAGCTGTAGCTCGCTTTGTATGCCAGCTCAAAGCGAGATCATTATTTTTTTGGTGTTTTCAGTCGTCTGAGTACAACGTGAATCTGAAGGTATCTAGATGGGAACATGCTGCTGAAATCACTGAATAGTTAGCAAATTTTGTCACAGATTCATCTGCCATCAGTATTTTACTGTAACGCTCTGTTTTGAGCAACAATGTGTGAGATATTGTACTCAAAACAATCATATATTCTTCTTTATAAACTGATTTCAAAACTAGTAATATGCCTAATATGATTAGCGAACCCACCGCTTCACTGTTTTCACAGTGCAAATGCAGTCACAGATGGCAAATTTATAAAGTATGCAATATTTTATTAGGTGTTACACTTGCTACACTGTAATTGAACATGAACATGCTCTTTGGCGGGCTGCCATTCTTCATGTTATTGGTTACAGGTTTATACAACTGCTTATGGGCTCTTTGTGATTAACAGAGGATTTTCTGCTCTATGCTATCTAAAGATGTTAAAAAATAAACAAAAAACCCCTAAAATATTCATATTTTACTCATAATATCTCTTAGTTTGTACTGCACGCATTGGCCACTGCATCATTTGTATTCTGAAGTGATACAGTACAGTATTTCAGAGACCATATTCATTTTTAATGTTGACAGAACAAAGTAGTGCGATCAGTGATTATTGAAACCCTTTGCTCTTAAACAGCTCTGTGCATGTGCTTATTATGTCATCTAACTAATACCAATTAAAGGCTGTACGCTACACCAACCCAGTGCTGTTTCAAAGAGCTTGAGACCCTTTTAAAATGGCTCACAGAGCATAGATGGGTATAACCAATCTCAATAAACTGGCTGAAATTAAGTATTATACCCAATCATTTAAAATCTTTGCAGGACTGGCAGCTTCTTCTTAACAGCTCTATTGCAAGGGACTCTACATCCAAACTGCAGTGTGGAAAATTTAAAGGTAAATGTCCAAATTTGTATTTTTAGCTCTTCCTACTTTCATTGAATGACAGTTTAGTATGATCCACTTGGTGTGAATGTATTTATTTCCTTTCCACAGTGCAGGGAGCTAGCTGGTGTACTAGGAGGAAGATGTCATGCTAAGGATGGGTTTTGGTGATGATGTTGCTACTGTTGATGCAGCATCGAGCTCTCACTTTGTGCCTCTGTCAGCTATGATCCGTAACCACAAAGTGAGTGACAGGCCAGTCCCCGGGGAAAGCAAGGGGGCCTGAGGTGAGTCAGATGTATCCTTGACCCTGTCTGGCTGTGTGTCAGCAAGCAACACAAACTCTGTAAAAAAAAAAAAAAAGGCCAAAACTGGCATGACTGTACATTGTACATCTTTATTTAGTATGTAGAGGAAGAATGTGGGAGAAATACAACCAGCCTGATTTTTTTCTGTAAAGTGGATCAGTTTTTGTTGTTGTTGCTAAACTCCATCAGATCATTTTGAAATTATAATGAAGCGCACATTACAAATTGATACCTTTGTGTGCATTTCGGTTCCACCAGAGTGCTGATGTTTTAATCTTGGCTTTGTGATGTTGTTACAGACCTGCCTCAGACAAACTCAGCACAAATTTTGTGCACACTGTTTACTCCAGCGCATTACATGTGGCTTAAATAACACATTCATGCAAGGAAACGTAAATCTGTTCATTTTTTTTGTCTCCTATACTTAGGGTAAATTTTACCCATGTTTGAAGTTGCAGAGTGACATATTCACTCAAATTAGCATTATGATTTTTTTTTCACTTAAAATAACTGAAGCTAATGATTGAAAAAATATTTATTAATATAGCTATTGTACAGGATATGTGGTCAAATGGCAGAAAAATGTTCCACTGTAAATCAGCTGCAGCACTGGGTGTTGCAATACTTAAAGATGGTGTGACGTTTGTACATGATGCACTCAAAATGAGAGGGGTTTGGAAAATGTTATCCAAATCTCAGGATTTCTTATTAGAGCAAATAACCTGATCAGTTTGAGAAAGTGTCCAACTGAGAAGAAATTTGTGAAGAAATTTTGAATTGTGATAAAAATATCAGTTTTATTTAAGGCCTTTTAAAAAAATGATATCCATGTACTGATGAATTTAAAAAATATGTGGATTTTAGACTTTTGGTCAGATAAAACTGTTAATCTGAAGATAATCTTTAAGCATTTTGGGGGGGGATTTTGTGTATCTATTGTCTGAACAATAAATTATCTAAATGCAAAATTTAAAAAATATAATGATGATTAGTGAAAATAATTTTTGTAGTTGCTGCTTTTAAGTGTAAATGCACATTCAAAAACTCTATATCTGTAGACGTTTCAAAAGAAAACATTGCGTTTTGTTCCATGCAAGATATTTGCTTCCACTCACCAAAAAAGATGACCTATAAGACATATTAGGAAATTATTTTGAAAGTTGATGTGTTTTAGAGTTCTAAAGTGCTTATTGTAATATGTTTTAGCAGAAATCAAAGACAAGAGTTTATCCAAAGCCGTAGTCAGTGTTACATCAGATGCATTCTGCAAAACACACGATTCAACTTAAGGTGCAACTGGAAGAATTGATGTATTCATGTTAAATTAAATGTAGGATGACTGTGACCATAATATTAAATAACTTTTTATTAATAAACATTTCCTATTCTGTAATTGTTTCTCTTGTTTTTGTTCCTACATTTTTACCATCTTTTTTTAAAATTTATATGACACATCCATGAATCCACCAGTATAGAGTACAAGCTGTGCAACTCATGCTGTGTTAAAAACAACTTTGTGAAATTTGAACGCAGCATAAAATTCAGTCTTGCTGAGCAGAAAACATTAGTTTAAGAAACAAATGTGGTAGCCACATGGAAAAAGGTGCATTGATGTTTTTTCTTTTTCCTGAATTTCTTCAAGTGAACAAAAAGAATCTTTGCTGAAAAGTCTTGCATCTTCTTTTTTTCAAGGGTCACTCAAACACGGTGTGTGAAATGAGAGTTGCCTGGGTGTGACTTCTCCAGAAAGCATCCGCTTGCTATTGTCTGCCTAGTCAACTTCTGCAGGCCCCAGCACCCTGACTTCCATACATGAGAGATCAAGGGTTACCAAGGTGCTTTTGAGAAAGAAGGGCTCAGTGTGAGAGGGGACAAACCAGTCCACAAAATACTCATTTCCTTTGCATGTTAGGTGCCCTAGTGGGGATTCAGCCGGGGTCACTGACACAGTTTTTTTTTTTCCATCGTTGTTCTTAATGAAAACTGTTGCCTGCCTTTTCACTGCCTTTTGACTGCTATCTGCTGCCCTGTACAGTATGTGGCTTGATAATACGGTGAGTTTGTCCAAAAGAAAGTTTGTTCAGACTCTGTTTATCCGGTGCCAGACAGAGGCACCTCATGTAGAAAAGGTAAAAGTAGTTCTGTCCACCTCTCATTCTTGCCAAAAAAAGTTCAGCCACTGAGCCACAGCATTAACTTGTATTCTAACAAGATTAAAATATATTCGTCCTGGGGATTAGCATAGTTAGGTGTCCTTTTGCCTCTTTTTTTTCCTGCACTGGTGCGGTGACAGTGGGCTTTGATCTGTGTTGCGAGGCAAGAGTCCTGGCTTGGACCTAGCCATTCGAGTGCCAAGTGT